>CABHPQ010165828.1:5758-22126 GCA_902168405.1 Peromyscus aztecus | reverse complement strand
GTTGAGAGTCAAGTATTCATTGTTAATGCAAACAAAAACCTTCAGTTCTGAAATGAGATCCTTTTCCCTTTTTCTGTGAGCAAGCATATCTTTGAGCAAATTCTGGCCTTGGAAGGTCATGGGAATGGTTGGGTGGTTGATTATTGCAAGCCCAGGGGTAATCAGGAATCTTCCGGTACTATGCAGAGCTGGACATCAATGGAAGGAGCTGTGAAATCCACATGGAATAGGTTGAGCTCACCTGGGGTTGACAGATACAATACAGGACAGCCAGTTGTAGTTGGGTTTCAGATAAGCAGTGGGCAATTTTGTTTTACTGTGTGTCCTTGGCATTGCCTCAAATGTTTTAAGCCGGGGCAGGGAGTGGGGTGAGGATTCGAGTCTGCAGGGCTTTGCATAAACGCCCCCAGATAGATCCCAGACTTTAAAAAGAACAGCCTGGGGTAGGGAAGAGCAGAGTGAGTACTGAGAGTCCACCTCAAGTTCCAGGTTCAGTTCGGAGGGAGATGATGGTGGCTCCATCTAGGAGAGAATGGGGGGTGGGGAGCAGTGCCTGGGAGATGGAGCTGTGTTGGAGACATATTTATCACACAGGACTTTGGAATGTGGGGAAGAAACATCTGGAGGAGACGGAGAGCAGTGAGGGATGACTCCATTCTGAGCAGATGGCTGAAAATGTGTTTGGTAGGGAAAAGCCACGATTTGACTTGGGAGTAGGGACCAGTCAGTCTGAGGAGATTTCCTTGGAGATGTGGCATAAACAACTGACTTGATGCCAGGGGATCTTAGAAGTCCCGAGACCCAGGGACAGCTCGTTTCCTAAACCCTTGTGAGGTCTTAATGTGCTGTGCCATGATTCCTGCTTGAGTCTGGCTATTGTAGGTCCTCTTTCCCCCTGAGGAAAAGCGATTACTTACTATAGCAACCAAGCTAGAAACTTCGGAGCCACGTTGCAACGGACAGTAGCTCTGCTGGCTCTTCTGGCTGCCCCATCTTCTTTATGGCCACAGCTCAATCACAACTGTGGGACTCTGTCCTGCCCCAAACTGCAGGGGGAGCCCCACAGAACTTGAAGCATGGCTGGTGCCATTGTCAAGGTTTTAGTGATCTGTGTTAAGATTCTATTATCAACCCTTATCATTAATTACTATGCTTACCCTGCCTGCTTAGCAACAAGCCTCACCTCAAATGCCCTAGCACATCGTCCCGTGGAAAGAGTCAAGAGCACCTTAACACATACTGAAGCATCATTGTAATTGGAACGTGGAAGACTATTGGGAAATCCTCATAGACAGATTATCTGGTCACCTTCAAGGCCACCTATGGTGGCCAATTTGACTTGGGGACACTGCTAGGCTGTGTACGGCCCTCTCCTAAGGACTACCCACTCCAGTGCAGGAGAGAGCAGCACATTGTTAATTTATTAATGTATTAGTCACAGGTTAGGCTTCTGGAGGCCTGCCAAGAGAAAGATTAGAGGAACTGATGGAGTGGAGAGTGTTGCCAGGGATCCAGAGGCATGGGTGGCATTCTGCAAACAACAGGGCTGGAGACCAGCCATCCGGAATCCACGGGGCTTCATTTTTAATCCCTCTAAGTCTGGGGTGGCCCAACCCGAGCATGAACTCGGAGATGCTGCCATTGGCCCCTGCTCTGGGATTTTCAGTCTGAAGGACTCCGCTCTGGTCACTCTGAGATTCCACCTTTCCCACAAGATGAAGCACACATTTCTGTTTCATTAGTTGTGTTGATTTTCTCTTCTTTCTTCGTATGTGCCTAGAGCAGGATAAAAGATGTTAGTGGTGGAAATCATGGAGGAGACAGAGTGAGATCAGACAATAAGAAGTCAGGGCAAAGACTGGTCTAGAACAATCTTTCTTTAAAGTCACGGAATGCTAAGGGGATTTGTTTTTACCTCTGAGGTCTGGCTATAACCAGAGAAGAGTTTTGTTTGTTTGTTTTTTGTTGTTTTTTTTTAAGTCTGAGAATAATCCAGTTTCTCAGGGAAACATACCTCTTTATTCTATCGAGGATAGAAGGAGCTGTGGTCCCTGAGTCCTTATCAAGGGGACAATGCCATGGCCATCTTTGGCTATATAGCTTGACAATACCCTCCTGCCAATGAAACCAGGGCTTTCTCCAGGCCGGTGCCCATAAGCCGCCAGCCACACACTCAGTTTCGGCCATGGATATGCTGGGGCTGAGCATGCTCTCTCTTTCTTCTTCCTCCTCCTCCAGGACTGTCCACTTTTCTATTTGCTCTTCTGCCACCCTTAGGGTATGTTTTGTCTGGATGTTGGAGACGTATCAACGATCCTTCTAGACATGTCTTCCTTTCTTTCCTGCTCAAATGGCCAGTTGGAACTTTAGAATACAGCTCAAACTTCACTATTTTGGGAGCCTTTTGGGGCCAAAATCCAGCTGACCTAAGAATAGAGACGTAGCTAGGCTGTGTCTCATTGGGTCTGCCAGTTCAGTTTCAGGGCTGTGCCTTTCTTTGACGGCTGCAGGGTAGGGGGATCTGCTATCTTGACAAGTCAATGTCAGTTGCAAGAGTAACAAGCAAATTGTCATTCAGAGTAGAAATGACTGTGGTAGAGGAGGAGTTCCCAAACCCACAGGTGGAGACACCATTTCAAAACCTACCCACAGAAGTCAGATTGTATTAAAACAACTTGTAAACATACAAGAACTCGGTCGGTACTCACTGCCAATTGGAGGTAGGGCCCCAAAGGACCATATTCTATTTAGATGTACATCTTGCCTTCTGGCCTTCTCCATGGAACAGGAACAGTGGAGATGGGCTCAGGATGCCCTGGCCTCAGGATGCCATCACCACTCTGCACCTCAGCTTTCCCAGGTGTCAGCTGGATCTCTTTTTAAAGAAACATTGTGAGAATTGAATGAGATAGTCTGTGAAAAATGCTTGTCAGAGTGACTCTCCCCTACACAGTGCTCCTTACTGATTCTGATTAGTGTGAATAAGTGATAATCACTGTGGTAGGCCAGGGCAAGAATTCTGCCAAGCTGATTCAAGGTCCCCAGTTCTTCTCATTGAATACAGAGCTGAGGAGAGAGAATCACATATGGAACCACAGGGTCTGCTCCACGGGCACTGAGGGCAGTCCTGGGGAACAGTAATAGCAGATTTCCAGGAAATAGTCCTGAAATGACAGAAAGGCCCTTCCTCTGGCTGAAGCTAGGAAGAGACCCTCAGTATGCAGGAAGGGGAGAAATCAAGAGAGATTAAGCCAAGAGCACTAGTAGGTACTGGTTTCTTCATAGGCCAGAAACCCCAAGTAGGGGATTTTGACTATAAAATAGTGGAATAGAAATCATGCCAAGATCATGAAGGGTGATACCTTCCCTGGGTTGAGGTGGCCCTCTGGGTTACCTCAGCACTTCAGGGTGTAGAGTAGTTTAAATGTCTTGGGTCTTTTGCTGGAGTGGGTGTCTGAGCCCTCTCAGCCATCCATGGGACTGATATGTGCATCTGTCCTTAACATGGTGTCTTCAACATCTCTTAGATGTCAGGGAAAGTGAGGTGTTGAGCATGCACAGAATAATGTTACAGCAGTCACATGTCTACAAAGACATGGGACAGGAGCCAAGCCCAACGCACACTGAGAAACACTATTAGCAGGGATAAGGATCAGATATTGGATAAGACTAGATGTGAATCCAAGGTACTGCCATTGGGCTGAGACAGCAGCCCACATTCCTCACTGTCTTCATCTCAAGGATGAGATAGAAATACTACCATCATCTCATGAAGAGCACTGGGCGCATTAACGACTCAATGAGGAGCTCTTTTTGCAACTGTCTTTTGCAAAGCAGGGCTCAACAAATAGAAGCGACTAGTTTACTATCCTTGTCACTTTTGAAACCTAGTTATCCCAGTTTCCAGTGAATGAACTTTGAACTACATACCCTCTATCTGGAGGAGCAAGACAAAGAGAGCTTTTCATTTTGACTTTTGCACCCCACTTACGATAGGACCCTTTTCCACATAACCCACAAGCCCACAATAATAGACAAGCAACATTGTCACAGATCTGTAATTTCTCCAGCACTTTTCTGTATTTGTAAGCAAACTTGGCCTTTAGACTTTTGAGTTTCCTCAGTTAGCTGATATGATGCTCATCACTTCCACTCAGGTTATTTAATACTTGTGTCCTGTGTAATACATGTTCAGAATCAGACAGGGCTCTCCCTGCATTGCCTTCCAGAGTGGTAATGATCATTGTCTTATGTCTGTCCCTTTTGAATGATGTTCCCTTTTTTGCTCATTTTTAAGTATCACCCTCATCTGTAGTATTTTATTCAATTTGGGGACAGGTTACTATAATTCCCTTCATTTCTCTGCTGTTGGACATGCAGGTAGTTTTTAGTGTTCTGTTGGAAGGTGTACTATAGTAATAGAACTCTTTATACAGAAATTAACTTACCGTGCTACATTTTCAGATGTGGAAACACACACTTGAATGTAATACATTAGTGACACAGGACATGAAAAAGAAATCTCCTGGTATTGTATAAAGAAAAATTCTCTGCTGACTGCTTCATTGCCCAGGAGGGGACCCTGGCAGTTTGACTCTCAGTACTTTAGGCTCCTTATATGCAAAGATGGGGACCCAGCACATGGGCTCTGTATAGCATTCTCCAGATTGGGCATGGCTAAGACAAGCATTTCTTCAGCTGACGGAAAGAAATGGTGAATTCATTTGGAGTTTAGTGATGGAGCGGAAACATCTCCTTACAGATCTCCTGTAATAGAATCTGGCTTCTTCTTCACAGCTCTTGAAAACTGTAAAAAGCCCTGGGAGAAGTTGCTCTCACCAAATGAGACCATCTGCAGCCTACCATATACCTATGAAGCAAACCCAGCCTTTGGACTCTGCAGTTACTCTCTTGGGGAAACTGATGTAGTGCTCATGACTTGTTTTCTCTCTGGTCCTCCAAGACATGTATGTGTGTGGACACAAATTGGCCAAATGCCACCCACAAGGAGAAGAGCTAATTGGTAGATGACAGCTAAGCATAGTCTAACCCTTGCTCTGGCTAAATTAAGCCAGTGTAGGAAAGAGCCGTAAATGCAGTCTCGGAGCCGAGGACTCTGCCACATTGATTTTGATTGAGGATGACTTGTCTTTTGTGAAATGGTAACCATGCGTCTTCCTCTCTGTCAGGTTTCCAGACGCATTTGTGACCTTCAGTTCCTTCCGGAGCAGGTTCCCTGAAGTATCTGGGTACTGTTACTGTGCTGACAGCCAGGGGCGGGAGCTGGCTGAGACAGGTAATCAGACACACTTCTGGCAACGGGAAGGGATCGAGGATAATTCTTGGACTCTAGTGCTTAAGGCAGAAATAGCACTGGCTTTCCACATCCTGGTTAGGTTGCTATGGGTGCGGAAGAAGACACAGCCTTAGCCAGCTTTCATCAGTGGTACTCTGCTGAAGCTTCTACTTGCTTGTACTGGTGGCAACGAAGGCTGAAAGAGGTGCCCACCTTGCTTTGTGGCAAGTGGAAGACAGGGCAGGTTACCAGCCTCATTCCCTAGGAAGTACTCCTCTGCACTGGCAAACACCTGAACAGTTGCTCACAGCAGCCCTGACTTTGTAAACCATTAGAGTATTATTCCAGGCATGTCCAACCTGTGGCCCAGGGCCTGCATCAGGCTTCATGTGACCAAGGATAACTACAGATGTGGCCCTGTGGAAATCACAAACATACTTAAAATGTTGCCACTGTTTTCATTATTATTTTGTAAATCTGTTGCCCGGTTTTCAAGCATGAACTCTGTGACTGATGACAATTTGCAAAGTCTAAAGGATGGGTATGCCTGGGCCCAGTGCATAATGCTGCTGGTGTAGACGCTGACCTGTTGACATCTGTCAGCTCAGCCAGATCAGAGCTTTCTTTACCAAGGAGCCCATCCCTGAAATGCTGTCTGCATTTGCTCAGGTTTGGAGTTGCTACTGGATGAAATTTACGACACCATTTTTGCTGGCCTGGACCGGGCTTCTACCTTCACTCAAAATACCATGTACCGGATATTGCAGAGACGCTTCCTGGCCATTCAATTAGTCATCTCTGGCAGATTCCGATGTAAGTAACTAGCTAGTAACAGCCATGTGCTTCTGCTGTGGAATCAAGGGGGTCCTGGGGTCACTTCCATCTGCCTGGCTGTTACACCAAAGTAAGTTTAGAGCTATAACTCTGGGGGCAGCGAAATCCACACAGGCTCAGACCTTATTCATGTATGCCCTCTTTGTTGTGTGGTCTCTTCTAGGCCCCACCAAGTGTGAAGTAGAGCAATTTGCTGCCACCAGCTTTGGTCACCCATACATCCCGAGATGCCGCAGAGATGGGGACTACCAAGCAATACAGTGCCAGACAGAAGGGCGGTGCTGGTGCGTGGATGCCCAGGGGACAGAGATCCCTGGCACTCAGCAGCAAGGGCAGCTGCCATCTTGTGGTAAGTTTCCCCTCAGGGATGAATGTTCTGCTTTCCTCAGAGTCTGTTACTGTCACTGTTTCTTCACACCAGTCTCTCAGGAGCTCACTACCCAACTGCTAACTGAATGTCCCCCCAAGGTCCTCCAAAACTGTATGTGACTGAAGACAGTCTGCTGCTACTAACTTGCGGTGGACTTTTTGTCTTATGTCAGACAAAGCTACCCATCATAGAACCTATGGCACACCACGGGACTCATGGGTAACAAAAAAGAAGAGAGAATTGGGTGTTCACTTGCTGTGGGAGGAGTGTATACAGACAGCTGACGGAGCAGCAAGGGGAAGTTTAATTCTATTCCAAAGCGCCGAGGAAGGTTCCGTGGATGAGGGACAGTTGCTCAGAGTGTCTGTTAATAAGACACTTTCTTTTTTTTTTTTGGTTTTTCGAGACAGGGTTTCTCTGTGCAGCTTTGCGCCTTTCCTGGAACTCACTTGGTAGCCCAGGCTGGCCTCAAACTCACAGAGATTCGCCTGCCTCTGCCTCCCGAGTGCTGGGATTAAAGGCGTGCGCCACCACCGCCCGGCCAATAAGACACTTTCTATACGCTCTGAATCTACAAGGACAGTCAAGAGACACTGTTAGAGTATGGAGTGCACTTTGTGACTCGGGGAAAGGCAGCAGGGAACAAGCCTCTTCAGCCCTTCTCCTAACCAAGGCTTGGGCTTCATGCTGCAGGGAAGTGAGACTGGTATGAGGCTCATCCTGGAGAGGCCCACTGAGCTGTGTGCGTGTGGAATATATGCCTCCCAGCCGTGTTAGGAGAGGAGTTGGAAGAAGCCTTGGACCTGAGATAAGGCAGCCAATTAGAAGGTCACCTCAATGTCCTTAGGGAAAATAGTGGAGAGGTCATGACTTCTCAGGGCTTTTGTCACAAAGTATCCCAAACTGGGTCCCTTATGACAATCATAACTCACTCAGCAGCTTACAGGTCTGGAGTCTGGAAGTCTGAAATCTAGGCGGGAGCTGAGTCTGTTCTTCTGCAGGCTCCATCAGGAGCCTCTCTTGACTCCCAGCTCTGACAGAGGCCACTGCCATCTCAACCAATGACACTTGCAGTGAGACTTTTGAAAGTAGCACACTCTGTGGTTCTGAGAAGGAAGATGCTCTTGGAGGGACATTATTCTGCCCGGTATGCTAAGGCAGAAGGAGTGCAGGTGCAAATCTTTCCTCAGTAAGGCCCCAAGGATGGGAAGGGTGTGGCTACGGGGGAGGGAGAAATCCAGGAACACCAGGGCTTCCAGCCAGGGGCGCTAAGCTGTGAAAGAGTGACGGAAGAGCTCAAGTCTCATGGCTTCAAAGTGGAGAGATACTAATGTTGACTCAACAAGTCCCATTAACTCCTTCCACTTCTCCCTTTGCCACTTAAGATAGTCTTCACATTGTTTGGTGAGTGTTGAGGTGTCATAAAAGAAATGTTTAAAGCCTTGCCTTGGAAGTGTTTGGTAGCATCACCCAGTTAGATGAAAACGTAGAACATATTGTGCCCTGCAGCCGTCGGGTGAAAAATGAGGAACCAGAGATTTCCATGTTAAAGCAGGAAGTCTGTTGAATGCATGGGTGGGTCTTGGACTTTCACTCTTCCTCACTGTCTGTCTTTAGTGGCAGTACTTAACAAATGTATGGAGGGCTCAGGTCTCAGTGTAGAAAGGGAAGTAAAGCCATGTGCTCACTTCCTCCAAGCCTCCTGTGATGTCTATTACAGGACACCATGGCCTTGCTGAGGGATCTGCTCAGTTTTATAGGTTGCCAGCACACACATGCACACACACACACATACACACACATGCACACACACACACACACACACACACCCCTACATGAGCTATGTGTTCCAGTTCTTTCTCTGTTGCCTGGTTACAACGGGAAATTGGCTGCCTTCCTTTTTGGCATCTGTGTGAATCAAGAGGAAAGAATTACTTTTGCAAGTTGAGAGTGGGGTGGTGGTTTAGAAGGTCCCCTAAGATTTGTGGATTTATGGAGGAGGATGGCGCTTGCTTACGTCTACCTATGTGAAGAGAGCCAGATGCTGTTTGAGTTCTGTTTTTCCTCCCATGGACACTTGCACAGAATGTCCCAGCCATGCACAGGGCTGACTGAGTCAAACACCTTCTCACGAGCAATTTCACAGAAAGATCAAGAAACCCAAGGGGTGCGCTAAGTGTGCTTACTGGGTCAGCATTTTAGTATTACAACATAGAAAAGACAATAATGGAATATGCTGTGTTTTTAATATTACATATCACAATATAGCAAAGTATTTCTTCTATGAAGCACTACTGGCATTGCGGGTAGAGGTCTCATTCTGAAAGAGACTGTAAGTGGGACAAGACCACACCCAGGAGGAAGTAGAGAGTCTCGGGAAGAGCATATGGTGAGGCATTAAAGTCCATTGAGAATTCCAGCAAGAGAGAGCTGGGAAGCAGCAGCTTAGCAATACAAACAAGACTTTGTTAGCAAACGGGACTTCTAAGGCTGCCAGAGCCAATAGCTACAAAGTGGGTGCCTTGAATAGCAGAAATGTGGTCTCTCACAGTTTTCACATTGGAATTCAGAAGTGAAGGTGTGCACAGGGCTATCCATACTCCCTTTGAATATGATGGTTGGTGATTTCTGGTGTTCCTTGGCTCCAGGGCTGCATCTGTCACTCCAGTCTGTGTGTCTTGACCCTCACATGGCCTCTTTCCCACGTCTCTTCTTCTAGGGACAATAACCATGGGATTCCTAGCCCACCCTAGTCTAGGTAATCTCATTTTAACTTAATTACAACTACTAAAACTTTGCTTTCAATTCACACTCGGGGACCCAATATAGACAAAAAAAAGTTTTCTGGGGACACCGCTCAGACCAATGCAAGTGTGCCTGGGTTTTCAGACATGAGTGGACACAGACAAGAAAATGGTCCACAAGGCAGGTGTGAACTTTTGGTATCTTTCTACCAGAGGCATGGGAACATAGCGAAGGGGGGTTCTTGGGACTAGTTGCTCTGACAACTATGTTTTTCATTTGTTCATGCAGCTGAAGATCAGTCATGTGCCTCAGAAAGGCAGCAGGCCTTGTCTAGACTCTACTTTGGAACCCCAGGTTACATCAGCCAGCAGGACCTGCTGTCTCCCGAGGACAGGCAGGTCCCTGCAAGTGGTGCCAGACTGGCCACATCCTGCCCACCTACATTCAAGGAACTCTTTGTTGACGCTGGGCTTCTCCGCTCTCTGGCTGTGGAGCAGTACCGACAGCTCGCTGCACCGGAAAGTCTACTTAGAGATGCCATCCGAGCAATTTTCCCCTCCCGAGAGCTGGCTGCTCTTGCTCTCCAGTTCACCACCAACCCCAAGAGACTCCAACAAAACCTCTTTGGAGGGACATTTTTGGTGAATGCTGCCCAGTTTAACTTGTCAGGAGCCCTTGGTACGAGAGGCACATTTAACTTCAGTCAGTTTTTCCAGCAGCTTGGCCTCCCAGGCTTCCAGGATGGAGACAGAGCAACTGATCTAGCCAAACTATTCCCTGTGGGGTTGGACTCTAATCCTACCCCAGAAACCCTCCGTGTCTCTGAGAAGATAATTGCTATGAATAAACCAGTTATGGGTACCTTTGGTGTCAAAGTCAACCTGCAAGAGAACCTAAATGCCTTAAAATTCCTTGCTTCTCTCCTGGAGCTTCCAGAATTTCTTACCTTCTTGCAACGTGCTGTTTCTGTGCCTGAAGATGTAGCGAGGGACTTGGGAGACGTGATGGAAATGGTGCTCAGTGCTCAAGCTTGCACACAGACACCTGGGAGGCTCTTTGTCCCGTCATGCACCGCTCGGGGAAGCTATGAGGATGTCCAGTGCTATGCTGGAGAATGCTGGTGTGTGGATTCCCGAGGCAAAGAACTTGATGGCTCAAGAGTCAGAGGTGGACGCCCCAGGTGCCCCACCAAGTGTGAGACACAAAGAGCTCAGATGCAAAGGCTTTCAGGCAGTCAGCCTGCTGGCTCCAGCTTCTTTGTACCTTCGTGCACCAGGGAGGGGTACTTCCTGCCTGTCCAGTGCTTCAACTCAGAATGTTACTGTGTGGATGCTGAAGGTCAGGCTATTCCTGGAACTCAAAGTACTGTTGGTGAACCCAAGCAGTGTAAGTCTGTTGGGTGTTTAATTTACAAATCCTTGAGTCTCTGTTTAGGCCAGAACCTAATACATTGTAAGAAACCAAGTTTGCTCATGACTAAAGAGTAAACTTCAGTTAATAGAATAACTTTAGCTAAACATTATCCATGGAGACCTGGACAATCTTAGCCATTTTAATGAGCTAATAGAGATGTTTGCTTGTTATTAAGGAAGTGGGCACACCTAGGCTGGGAAGAGACTAACTCTAAAGTGTTTGCTGCACAGCGGTATGGATCTGAGTTTGCATTCACCTAAAATCATGCTGAGCAATGTGCATTTGTAGCCCCAGTGCTGTGGGAGGGGGAAGGTGGAAACATGTGGATCTGGACCTGGAGCTCACGGGCCAGCTAGTCTATCCAAATAGGAAAGCTTCAGGTTTAGTGAGAGAGATTGTCTACAAGAGCAAGATAGAGAGTGACTGAGGAAGATACCAGACATCAGCCCCTGGCCTATACATACTCACACATGTGCTTAAACACATACATACATAAATACATAACACACATACAACAGAATGTGTGCCACATACATTTCTGTGGCTCCACACAGATCGATAGCTGGGTTAGTCACCAGGTTGGATGTCATTCCTGAATTTAGGATTATTGAGGTTTCTGCAGCTGACAGTTAAGCCGTCACCTTGATCCTTCTGGAGTATTCAATTTATTAAATATCCACCCATCATTCTTCTCCAGGTCCCAGCATCTGCCAGTTGCAAGCCGAACAAGCTTTCCTCAGAGCCGTGCACGTCCTGCTCTCTAACTTCAGCGTGCTGCCCTCCCTCTCCACTGTCTACATCCCCCAGTGCAGTACCAGTGGGCAGTGGAGGCGTGTGCAGTGCGATGGACCCCCTGAGCAGGTCTTTGAGTGGTATGAGCGATGGAACACCCGGAACAGTGATGGCCAGGAACTGACCCCAGCTACACTGCTGGCGAAGATCATGAGCTATAGAGAAGCAGCTTCCAGAAACTTCAGTCTCTTTCTTCAAAGTCTCTATGAGGCAGGCCAGCAAAGCATCTTCCCAGTGCTAGCACAGTACCCTTCCCTTCAAGATGTCCCACAGGCAGTGCTGAAGGGAGCTCCAACTCAGCCTGGGGAGAACATTCTCCTGGATCCATACATTTTTTGGCAGATCCTAAATGGCCAGCTCCGCCAGTACCCAGGATCCTACTCAGACTTTAGCATGCCTTTGGCACACTTCAATCTCAGGAGCTGCTGGTGTGTGGATGAGACTGGTCAGGAATTGGATGGAACTCGGAACAAGCCAGGCGAGATCCCAATATGTGAGTTAATTCATGTAGAGACCCAATTTCATATCTTCTTTGAAAAGGTTTTCTGGCAGGAAAGCCTCAGTAGGACCAGGGGCATTTCTGGGAACCATGGCAGCACTTACATGTCCATCTGTCCTTCAGTCTGCACATCTATCCACCCAAGCAGCCATCTACCCACCTTTTTATATCTGTCCATCCAGGTGGTCCAAATCAATGTTTGTAGGATGAGACTCTAGCAATTCTGAATCAACTGTTTAGTGAGGAACTTGCTTGAGTTATATGACTTCTGCAGGCCTCAGTTTCTCATCCATACTATGGTGTCCAAGTTAATTGTCAATTTGGCACCACCTGGAATTATATGGGAAGAAAATCTCAGTTGAGGAAATGCCTAGATTATATTGGACCATGGATATGTCTTTGGGGTATTGTCTTGATTATTAATTGATGTAGTAGCATCTAGCCTACTGTAGGCAATACTATTCCCTAGGCAGGTAGTACTAACCTATATTAATAAGCTAGCTAAGCATAGGTGACTTGTCAGACAGCAAACAAAATCCTCCATGGCTCCTGTTGCACTTCTTTGGCTGTGAAGGAAGGTCTTTGGTCAGTGGTAATGCTGTGTGAAGTATCAGGGCTGTCTTCCTGTTCCTGTTGAGTGTCTGTTTCAGTGATGGGCTGGAGCAAGAATTGTAAGCCGAATAAATCCCTTTCTTCCCTATATTGCTCTTGGATGAGGACAGGACAGCAACAGAAATAAAACTTGGATCGTGGGAGCAAGTACCTTCTTAGACCGGTACCCAGATTAAATTAGATGCTATGAATGTACTTGGGGCAAGCCTGGCATGGCGTGAGCATCGCCTATCGCCAATCTCCTGCAGCTTCCTCCGTGAATGCTGATTAATGAGGTCAAGAAGACAAGGCAAAGGGAGTTGGGCTTGGTGACTGAATTTGCCTGTGCTCTTTGCATTGCCCTAGGTCCCGGCCCCTGTGAGGAAGTGAAACTTCGCGCCCTGAAGTTCATTAAGGAAACGGAAGAGATTGTCTCAGCCTCCAATGGTTCCTCATTTCCTCTGGGAGAGAGTTTTTTAGTGGCCAAGGGAATCCAGCTGACCAGTGAGGAGCTTGGCCTTCCTCCTCTCTACCCATCCCGGGAGGCTTTCTCTGAGAAGTTTCTACGCGGGGGTGAATACGCCATTCGTTTGGCTGCTCAGTCCAGTGAGTGTTGCGCAGAAGGTTCTCACTCCATCTCTTTGAGGGGGGAGCAAGAGCTTGCATCTGACTCTCCTGGACTTAACTTGGGCTGCCAGGTTCCTGGAAAGGCAGAGTGGTTCTGTGACCCTAGCCAAAGTGTTTCCTAAAGGATGCATGATCCTTCAGCAGAGCCCCTGTAGGGCTTCACATTGTGTACCTCAGATGGTACTTGCAGCCCTCATAAAACCACAGTCTTGTTAAAAGGCCCATGTGTGCTCAACCCTTGACCTATCTTAAAGTTGCTTTTCATTTCCAAGGCTACAGGGAGGGAGAAGGGACAAGGCCCTCTTTACTGAGGACCCATTGTTCGTGTGAGCTCAGGGAATTGTGAGAGCAGGTCCCAAAGGTTTGTGTCACCTCTGAACATGACAGAGGTACACTGTCCTCTGGCCTAGCAACAGCCACACAGTGTTTAAACCTAGCCCATGACCAGGCACTTGAATGAAAGGAACAAATTGGCTCATTGTGTTAATACTGTTAATATTTCAAAAGAGCAAAGATATAATACTACCTGTGATTCTCTACACAGGGAGGTTGAGTCCTGGTTTAGTAACATGCCCCAGTTCACCCATCTGGTAACTATGGAAACTGGGCCAGGAGTCTTAGTCTAGCCCATACCATTAGTGTCCTGGGCCCTGCCCCGCTGAACATGGAGCAGCTGGAGTCAGTGTTGAGACCTAGTTCAACTGAGAACCAGTGTCCTTCCTCTTCCTGCAGCCTGCTCTGGCAAGAGCTTCTGACCTTACTGGGTTTTCACTGACCCCACATCAACAGATCTGAGATCCATCTCTCTCTGAGCCTCATCTGAGTTCCCATCCTTTCTCAGTAGTCTCTGGGGTTCTGGGCTGTCCTCCCTCTGACAACATTTATGTGACATCAGAGTGAATTCCCTGCAGCGAGCTGGGGAGTCCCCGTCTTCCCCTGATGGCACTTACTGCTGGCTTGGTTCTACCCTCAGAGAAGGATCTCACAGATCAGTCTGTTTGCTGCCCCCCCCTTTCTCTCCCCTCCCCCAACAACTGCTCTGGAGGCCAAAGCATCATGCCTTCCTCACCTTCCTCACCCATGGCCTGCTCATCACTCACCTTGCTGCTTTTTTCTCTGTCCACGGTGTACTTTTCTTACTTCCTCAGAAACCTGGGGCCTTCTGCTTTTAACAGGAAAACAGTTGTTTCAAATCCTGCACCTAGATGGAGTCTGATGCCCTCAGGGAGAGAAGTGGTTCAGGCAATCCTGTAGCTGGGATCTCTTTGATCAGCACAGAATGCAGAGGAGCTGCTGATGCCATAATTTGTCACTGTTTAGCAGGGTGACATTTCCTTCAGAAGTAAAGCTTGGGAAGTTCCTCTCCAGCTAGGCTCATGTTCTGGCTTTGAATGCCTTAGTCTATAAAGAGGAAGACTGTAGAAAGAGGTAGCCAAGCTGCTCTTTACCTTGAAATCTGGGGACTGAGGTCCCAGGACAAGGAGAGAATGAGGACCACAAAGCACCTTTGGTTAGCAGAATATGGACGTAGTGCCTAGAACCTGATGAGGCAGGGGGTGTGGGTGTCAACTCAATGCACGTCACTTACCAGCTCTTTTAATATGGTGTTGCACTTGCCCTGGTCAGTACTGAGTTCATTCCATTGATGGGCAAATGCAGGGTTAGAGAGTTAGAGTAACTTGCTCCTGATCACACAGCCAAGAGGTATGGCACCAGGATATATAGAAACTTGTCAGCTTTGAGAGCACCGTACACACCACCATCAAATGTAGATCTTAGTGTCTGACTGCAGGTTGATGCTATCCTTATGTCTGAGACATCTCTTCCTGGAGCCTCGAAGATGATTTGTGACATGCAACAGGTTGGGAAGAACTCCCCAAGTATAAAGAAGACTGCAGAAGCTACATCAGAGGTGGTGGTTCCCTGGGATCCCCAGGAGAAGCCACACTCTAGCCTCTTGCATTTGTAGAAAGGTTAGAGGCCAGACAGGAAAAATGGATGGGAAAGAAACTTTGTAGAAGGGTGGCAGGAACCTAGGGGTGAGGATCTGGGAGATCCAGGCCATGGGCTCTGGCCACTGCCTACTTCTCTTTGCCCTTCCCTTCATACATGCATGCATACATGGCAGTATTTACTTCAATCCTCTCTCTCTCTCTCTCTCTCTCTCTCTCTCTCTCTCTCTCTCCCCTTCTCTCTCTTTTTCCTTCATTTGTTCCTTTTTTGCTAGTCTTATATATACTAGGGCCTTATATATGCTAGGTAATTACTCTTCCACTGAGCCACACCTCCAGTTCTTTTTGTTTTTAAATTAAAAAATAATAATTTTGAGACAGCATGTCACTAAGTTTCCCAGAGTAGCCTTGACCCTGTAGCTCTGGCTGGTCTCCAACTTGAGATCCTCTTGCCTCTGCTTCCCCAGTGGCTGGGATTACAGTGTACACTATCATGCCTAGATCAAGGCATGTTTCTTGAGTGTACATTATGAGTCAGGGTCTGTTCTTTGTGTCAAAGAAACGTGAATCTCTGTACCAAGGATCCCAAATGTGAGCCCAGAAGAGGAACACATACACAAACTGGATCAGTACATGTATGATGTGTTTAATGGTGGTGAGTGCTGAGCAGAGGAGCCCTGCAGGCATGGAAGAGCTGTGGTGTGTCAATCACATGTGGTCAAAGCCTTCCTTCCATGTCCTGTTGTGAGACCATGGTTAAGTAGTTATCTGTCAGCCTCCGTTTTGTTACTGGTCAGATGGGATGCTAATACCATTAATTCAGTTAATCCTTTCTAGGCAGGTCCAACCTGCAGCTCTGTGGGCCACATGTGTCTCAGGATAACTAGGAAAGTGACCCCACACAAAACCATGAACTTACTCAAAGCATTATGAGACACGTATGTGATTCTATTTTTGTAACTCAACTGTGTCGTTCTTGAGACTGAACTTTGTAGATGAGAATGTTGTGTCCGTGCCAAAAGGTTGACACACCTAGTATACAACATACCTTTGGATGCCCATGTGTGGTGGGTGTTTTACACTGTGTGAAGGTGTGTTGCTGTGATTGGTGTAATAAAAAGCTGAATGGCCAATAGCTAGGCAGGAAGTATATATGGGGAGTTCCAGGCAGAGAGAGGAAGTAGTAGGAGGAATCTAGGCACAAGAGAGAGAGAGAGAGAGAGAGGGGAGAGAGAGAGAGAGAGAGAGA
>CABHPQ010165826.1:51311-87265 GCA_902168405.1 Peromyscus aztecus | reverse complement strand
AACCCAGAAAAACAAAAACAAACAAAACAAAAAATCAAGAGCAAAATAGAAAAACGATGTTGATGCTTTTAGGGAGTGATTTTTATTTTGTTTCAGTTTTGTTGTTGTTGTAATAATAAACCAATAAATCTATATGTAATAACAGTGTTTAGATAAGATGTTTCTAATGTGCATGATAGGGCAAGTGACATAAAATCTTTGATTAATAAAAGATACTTGATAAGTCATTTTTTTACTTTAAATACATAAGTAATACAGATATATTGAACACTAATCATTTAATTTAACTATAATCTTTATTTGAATAAATACAAGCTGAAAGAATATAATAAAACAAATTTCCTATTTATTTACATAAATATGCTATATTAATATTTTGAACAAATAAGAAAATCATCTTCTATTGAATAGCAAACCTTAAATGGTAAGAGAAGAGGTATGCTCTGAAAAAGAAAATAGTTCTGAGTACATCATCCAGGGTTAGCTTCTTTGAAAAAGATTTTATGGGGCTGGAGAGATGGCTCAGCCATTAAGGGCACTGGCTGCTCTTCCTGAGTTCAATTCCCAGCAACCACATGTAATGAGATCTGGCATGCAGGCAGAACTCTGTATACATAATGCACACACACACAAAAATAAAACCTTTAAAAAAAAGAAAAGATTTTATGTTATTGCAAGGAAGTTGATATGATGGTAATAATTTGAATTAGGGCTGGTGTTAGGATAAGAAATATGCGTGAACCAATCAAAATTTGAATTAGGGCTGGTGTTAGGATAAGAAAGATGCGTGAACCAATCAAAATAGACCAGGATTGTCATGCAGTGGAAGTAGTAGGAAGGGGCTCATGTTATCCCTGGATCTACCTGGTGAATGCATCTGCTGTGGTTTCAGTGTGGAACACCATCATAGGCTGACACACCTGATTACTTGTTCCCAGTTAGAGGCTCTACTTTGAAAAATTGTGGAGCTGTTGTGGCAAGAGATATGGCTGTCATAATTAGGTAACTGTTAGGTGGGAATTTGGTGGTTATCTACTGACTGCTTCAGGGACTGAAACTTGATGATGGGTTTACACTATAAAAATTATTTTTAAAACCTTGCTAATAAATAAAAGCAGAACACACAAAATTTAACCAGACCTGGAGTCTATACAACTTAATGAACTTATATAAAGTTAGAATTGACATTCAGAATGGAACTTGTGGTGCTTCATATCAAATTTTATATTTCTGATATCAAATAATTTATATACTCATCCCCCAGTAGCACTAAATATCCCATAACATAATTAGAACTAAGAAAAACATTTCGCTTTACATTCACTTTCCTAATTTGTGTCTGTTACCTGAATTTAGTGCTTTCTCATTCCCATTTATTTATCGATTTTGGCATGCTATATGGTACCAACTTTCACAATAGAGTTAGGAGCTTCATCTGATGGCGTGTGTTCTCTTGTGATGGGTAATATATCTTTAAAATATGAAACAAAACAAAATTTTCCTCCCTAAAGTTTCTTCTGTCAGCTATTAAGCCACAGTAACAAAAAAAAAATTAAAAAGAACTGTGTTATTAATCATAGGTAATGCCTCAATCCTACACAGACGATCTTGAAGAATTAAATCTATACATAAGGTTGGTGTCATGTCATCTCGATTCGAAAGATATTTCCCTGTTCTGGAATCACATCTGTCGCAGTAGAATTGTCTTTTAACCCAGAAGCACTGGAATGACATGATAGCATGTTTTACTTGTAGATTAGATACTAGGAAGGATACTTGATTTTAAATTGGACCTCCTTAATTGTGTCAAATACAGCTTAGTTTCAAAAATACATATGCATATTTTATTTCTCAAATTTGTCAGTGTGAGAAAAGATTAATTTCACAGACATGCAAAGAGTTTTACTTGAAGTATTCTCTGAGCTTATGTGAAAAAAGAAAACCTGTTTATTTGAAGTTTAAATTTGTTTGGTTGGGTGTTCCTTGCTTCATTTGTTAAACAAGGATTTGACAAGCTTTTTCTGACTTACCTGGGTTGTTCCCAAAATGATTTCTACTCAGATAAGAGTTTATTTAGCCCAGTAGACATTAAGTGTGTTTAGATGAGTTGGAATTTAATTTAAATATGTTTCTAAAGCAAAGCAACCCCTTAGTGCAAATTTTAAAAGATTTATAAACATTGTAGTAAGAAAGAATGAGGCTACGTGAGCCTCAAAGTTAGTGCGGATTGTGTAACTATAGAAGGCTAATTTGATATCTGCAATCATTTATCTGTCAGAGCACACTGCTCCAAGTTCCTCTGGCATTTCATGTTTCCATTGAAATCTGCTGTTTATTTTATGTGTTTCTTTGATATGTAACCTAGGTTTGTTTGTACTATTTTTTCTCTTGCAGTTTTCACTATGTCTTTTTTTGTGTATATTTAGTGTTTTAACTATAATATGACACTGAGAGTTAATTTTCTGGCTTTATCTATTGGGTGTTTTGTGTATTTTTCCATTTGTATGGGCTTGTCTTTCCCTTGTTTGGGAAAATTTTCTTGTATGGCCTTGATGATTACCCACTTTAAGCCACTGGTGTAGACTTGTTCTCATGCAGCTATGCCTATAACTTGAAGAATTGGACTTTCCAAGGTGTCCCACCATTCCTGACTGTCCTTTTCTTGAGGGATTTGTTTCATTGTTCTGATGATTTGTTTCTTTGGTCTAATTCTTCTACTTAATCTTCAATACTGATATGCCTCTTTCAACTAAATTCATTTTACTTGAAGGAAGTTTTCACCCCTGGTTGTGAGCAATGTTAGTTCACTGTTTAAGTGAAAGAAAAAAGGATTATCAGGGTTTTTTTTGTTTTTAATAGTTCTCTACTCAGATACTGGAGATAGGGGGTGCAGCAGAGAAGTCAAGTTTGTGTCCACTAATACAAACTGCCACACTCACTACTCCCATTTGTTTAATTCCAAGATGCTTGTAATCTACGCAGAAATGCCCTACTGCTTTACTTAATAAAGGGAGATGATCTCCTTCTTTCTCTATAATGGGCTACATGAATAAAAAAATGGGGTATACCATTGATACAGTGTTTCTAAACTGAGTAAAACAATATAAGTAGACCCAATAATTTATTGGGACCTAGTAATCAAATTATTAACTTTTGCATATGAGAAATAATTTCTGTCCACTCTGTAAACAACACTTTAAAATTACTGAAAATAATTTAAGGGACTCTCTACAAAAGGCAGTTCATAAGCTAAAAGCTTAAACATTCATAAATTAATTTGTCACAATAATTTTTAACTGAACAGGGAATTCTTTTATATATATATATATGTATATATATATATATATTATTTTACAATATACTTCAGTTCTACATATCAGCCATGGATTCCCTTGTTCTCCCCCTCCCGCCCCCCCCCCCTTCCCCCCAGCCCACCTCCCATTCCTACCTCCACCAGGGCAAAGCCTCCCCTAAGGACTGAGATCAACCTGGTAGACTCAGTCCAGGCAGAGCCAGTCCCCTCCTCCCAGGCCGAGCCAAGCAACCCTACATAAGCCCCAGGTTTCAAACAGCCAACTCATGCAATGAGCACAGGACCTGGTCCCACTGCCTGGATGCCTCCCAAACAGATCAAGCTAATCAACTGTCTCACCCATTCAGAGGGCCTGATCCAGTTGGGGGCTCCTCAGCCATTGGTTCATAGTTCATGTGTTTCCATTTGTTTGGCTATTTGTCCCTGTGCTTTATCCAACCTTGGTCTTAACAATTCTTGCTCATATAAACCCTCCTCTTTCTCACTAATTGGACTCCTGGAGTTCCACCCTGGGCCTAGCCATGGATCTCTGCATCCAGATCCCTCAGTCATTGGATGGGGTTTCTAACACGACAATTAGGGTGTTTGGCCATCCCATCACCAGAGTGGGTCAGTTCAGGCTGTCTCTCGACCATTGCCAGCAGTCTATTGTGGGGGTATCTTTGAACAGGGAATTCTATAAAAATACTAGTTATTAATGAAGCATCAAGAAAAGTATAAAGATTTCATCTCAATATCCCAGGCTATTTATAAGTCTACTAATATCAGCATTAAACGAAAGCAATTAAATTTTAAATGAAATAACTTACATAAATTTCACCTTTCCTCTGACTACTATATTATTCTATTTGTTTATTTATTTATTTATCACATGTATTACATCCTGATTACAGTTTGCCCTTCTTCCTCTCCTTCCAGTCCCACCTCCCTTCTACTCCAAATCTGCTTCTCCTTCATTCCCTTCAGAAATTGGCAGGCCTCCCAGAGATATCAATCAACCATGGAATATCAAATTTCAATGAGACTAGACCCCTCCCTTCATATTATGGCTGGACAGACAAGACAACCCAGTAACAGGAAAAGGTCCAATAAGCAGGCATAAAAGTCAGAAAGAGCCCCTGCTCCCAACATCTAGATTCTCACAAGAAGATCAAGTTACACACCATAACATACATGCCTAGTACCTATCTCAGACCCTTAAGTCTTTATGAACCATTATGAGACCTGTTTAGTCGATTCTGTGGGTTTTCTTGTCCTGTCCTTGACCCCTATGCCTCCTACAATCCTTCCTCCACCTCTTCCTTAGGATTCCCAACCTCCACCTAATACTTGACTGTAGGTCTCTGCATCTGCATCTATCAGTTGCTGGATAAAGTCTCTCTGATGACAGTTATGCTAAGCTATGGTCTACAAGCAGATTAGGGTATCCTTAAGAGTCATTTCATTTCCTGTTCATTGTTCTTTCGTGTAAAGTTTAGTTCTATCCTAGGTCTCTGGCCAATCCAGCCAGAGGTTCCTGGACCTCCAGACATTGTCAGTGGTGGGTGCCCTCTTGTAGCATGGACCACCTATTGGTTGGCCACTCCCACAAGTTCTGTGCCACCATTATCCCCAACACATCTTGCAGACAGAACAAATTGTAGGTCAAAGGTTTTGTGGTAGGCTTTGTGTCTCAATCCCTCCACTGGAAGCCTTGCCTGGTTACAGAAGATGGCTGGTTCAGGTTTTATATTTCCCATTCTAGGAGTCTTCACAAGGGTCACCCTTGTGTATTTTTGAGGGTTTCCATTGCACTAGGTTTCTACCTCACCCCCAAAGTGCCCCCAGCTTCAGTCATCCTTCCAAATACTCTCTCCTTCCATTATTTCAAAAGCATAAAACAATTACAAAATCTCCCAAGACGAAATAAACGTTTCAATAAATGAGCCAAATCATATTATATTTTGTATATCTATTTAAGCAATTATTGAGTTTATATGATTTCTGCCATATCTCCTAATACTAGTTATGGATTGTATCTTAAGACAGTATAGTTTTTGAAATAAATTTGCACACATGAGCACACACACACTCACAGTTTTTTCTTATGTATGATAATATGGTTAATGCTTTTAGTTTATATTATTGTTGGTTTAACTTTGTTAATAGTACTATTTTAACATTAAGACATATGTAGTAGGTATATTTCTCTAGAGTTTTCTTAAATATCTAAAATTATCATGTGCGAATATGTGTAGGTGTGTATGTGGCATGTATGTAGGATGTTAATGAGGGGGTATGTTAGCAATATACAGAGAAAAAGAATACAGAAATTAGGTGTCAGCTACTTGCTGAGTCACCATGAAAAAATAGTAACAGATACACTGTGAACTATCAATGCAATGAATTTTAAATATCTTGTAGAATGGCAAGCATAATGTAAGATGTAAGAAGCTTTACTAAAGTAGCAGTCTCTGGTGATTTCTTAATTTTTGCCTGAAATTGAAAGTAGATGTTAAGATAAAATATATTTATTTTGGTAAAGAATACTTGGAATAAATACTATATTTCATTATTGATTATTTTGTCATTCTTCAACAGGCCCAAATTGTTTATAAAGTAAAATTTGCCCCTAAATTGTCACTAAACCCATTTGAGTAATAACTATGTCTCTGACTTTTATTTGTAATTTATAAAATAAATTAATAAATTCATTCTCATTAACATTAACTGAAGGGTTTGGTTAATGTTGACTATGATGGTTGATATTTAAATCAACATGGAAATCAATATCTTGCTGTATTATAGTGATATTTTATCTGTGTCCCCCAATAAAGTTTATCTGAGGATCAGAGGAAAAAGCTAGCCATTATAGTAAACAAAGAAGTCAGGCAATGGTAGCACACATCTTTAATCCTATCATTTGGGAGACAGGGATCTGCCTGGATCTCTGTGAGTTCAAGGCCACACTGGGAACAGAGCCAGGCTTGGTGGCACATGACTTATATTCCAACACTAGTTAACCTTAAAGATCTGGAGGGCTATACAGACAGACAGGAAGTGACAGAGCTGGGCAGGAAGAGGAAGTGATGTAGCTGGGCAGAGAGAAGAAATGAGTTAGCAGAACAGAAAGAAATATAGGCGTGGGTATACAGGAAGTAGGTCTCTTTGGAAGCTGAGGGTTGGTAAGGTGAGTTTGGCCTGTGGCTTTTCCTATTCTGCTGATTGCTCAGGTTTTAACCCTGATATCTGGCTCCATGTTTTTTATTTTATAAAATGTGATCAACCTCTTTATGATTGTGCTGCCATAAATCCCCAGATACACTGTATTTTATCTCCACATAGACATAGCTGAGCTGAGCTGAGCTGAGCTGAGCTGTGCTGAGCCTCATTCTGTGGCTTCCTAGAGATTACTACAGCATGTAGAATTTTCAAGCATCAATAGACTTTACTCTAGTTCTGTAATCTGAATCTCAGGGCTAGAACAAATTCTAGAGCTTCTGGAAGAAATGGAACTTCCCCAATGTCCATGTGGAGAACATTAAATCTGATCCCACAACTCATGCTGTATTTTTTAATTGACTTGATTTCATGAATGTCTTATTTATGTAACTGTTCCTGCTATGAGTTCATTTGTATGACGACCAAGTCATAAGCAGAAAAGTTCACAGCACTCTTTTTAATTCTTCAGCTACTATGTTCTTTCCACTTATCTTCTTCCATATTCTCTTATTCTTGGGATACAGGTATTGATAGATGTCTCATGATGGCTTTGCACTCAGTCACTTATTTTCAACACATTTAATGATTAATGCATGTCCTAATTAACAACTGTCAATGATATGAAGAAGCTTGACTGACAGACTTTGGAGAAGCACAAATATGTGAATATACAAGTAAATATCTAGAGCATAGCTTGACAACAAGATTATTAAGTAAAACAATGACATTAGATTTTCTCTAGGACCTATGACTTTTCTATCCATGTGCTTTTCTTACCATGTTTGTAATACCAGGCACAAATTCCCTCCTATGGATCAGGACTCAAATTCAATTAAAAGAACCTTTCCTTACCCCATAAACAGTCTGGCCACTATAACACAAGTTAACACATCATGCTTGAAGATCAGAATTTTAGCTTATAATGTCCATTGCTGAATGAGACCACTGATTTTTCCTTTCACCCAGTCGTCTACATATCACCTTCTACCACAATGAACACTAGGAATTAGATATATTCCTGGTCAGTGTACGTCAAATAAACTCTTCTCTACCTTTCTTTTGATTATGGCATTTCATAATAGAAATAGAAACTATAACAAAGACGAGAGTATACTGCATCAAATGCATGTGGTGACTTCAGAGATAGATTCTTATCATGTCATTATTGTGGGCAAGTGTTACAAGTCAACCTATTCATTAGAATTCATGGGCACCAAAAACATTATGAGCTACAGTCAGTTCTCCTATTTGCCCACAATAATGATGTACATTATTGTACAGATTCCACCCTCCCACCAGTGAGATGTTTGCTGTGTCTGGTTTCAGTTAGACTAAATGATCTTCACATCAGCACAAGGGTGGTATGAACTTTTTTTTAAACCATTACCTCCCACATATTTTTAACAGCATGATTTGTGCTAAGTCATTGCTAGCTAGCTACAGATGGTTAAAATGTAGAATAAGGCCATAGTACAAAAAAAAAATTGCACAATTACCCAATACCAGTACTACCCAATGTATTATCTTTCCTCATCTTTGTATGTCTTTCAGGAAAGAAAAGGATAGAATGCTGAATAAGAAAATCATTTTATAAAAATAATTCTTAAGAATGCTAACATCTAACATATTGTCCTTCCCTGGAGGGCATGGAGATGTGCAAATTTGTGAAACTATATGCTTATAAAACTTATGTTGAAAAAACATTTAAAAAATCTAGATGCATTTTGGTGCATACTTGGCATTTTCTATATGAGCACAATAAGAATGTAATGAAACTGCCCAGAGGGTGTATATGCATATATACATACTTGGAATACATACATTAGAGTGATCAAAAAATAGAAATATAGTAAATAAATTTATTTTTACTCTTAGACTTATGAAAATATCTGACAGTACAAAATGTCATCTTTAATGTTGTTTACACTAACTGCATCCTAAGATGAATGTCAAGTCTTGGGCAAAAACAGGTAGTATTGAAAATGAGATAGGTGATATCTTTATTCAAAGATACTTAGATTCCAGTTATGACTGAAAATGGAACTCTGCTAAGCAGAATAAAAAAAATACAGTGAGAATATCATATAGCTTTTACCTTCTCAAAAATATAAAATATCAACTTCCTACTTTGTGGGGCGTTTACCCACCACCCCCACAGCTTCTCAGAGTTTTCTTGAGTGTGAGCAGCAGGAAATATTAGATAGAAAGATTTATTGCGGAGAATATCGCGGAGATAAACAGATAGAAAATAAAGGATAGCCTCGAGAGGGCCTGGAACCTTTTCCAACGGGCCCCGACTGTCTCTGCCCCAGGGTTTTTATAGAGACTCCAAGGGGGTGGAGCAAATGACCTCCTCCCCCAGCACAGCCAAGTGCAGACCATCTCAGACACCTGCACTCAGGCCCGTGGTCCTAATCATCCTCTATGTGGATCTGCTGGGTAAAGCCACGAGGAACCCGTGAACGGCCCCCCACACTACTTCAGATTTTATATACAATTTTTGTGTATTTATTTATCAAAAGAGAGCATAGTAGAAAATGGTATTGAAATGTAAAGAAAACAAAAGAGATTTTTATTTGTTTTATATTTTTTGGACCTAGATCTCTTCAGTAATGAACAAGTTGTGATATCCAATTCAATTACATTTTTTGGCTTCCCAAAAATTTCAGGAAAACTCCAAATTATGAAAGTTTCTCACTCATGCAAAGTCATCCAGATATATTCTAAGCTTTTTTAATTGCTCCATTTTTCACTTAGTAGATTGACATGGCTTCTGTTTACATGTATGAATAGAAATGGTGATTTTAAACTTATGAGTCTTCTTAAAGATGAAGAAAAGGATCTCTAAGCCACTCTCAAATCACCTAAACTACACTGTCCATAGAAAATCACAGGTACACTGTCCACAGAATGTCACATAGGAATTTGGCCACATCCTCCTTCCTGTTTTCATAACCAGCAAGGGTCCGCTGTCCTTAGCTCATATTTCTTCAATCTCAGTTCTCTCATGAAATTGTCTTCTCTTTAATGGCTTTTTGTGAAGTTTTTTTTTTTCACTTCTAAGGTAGTTAGTAAAAAGGACACACAAAAAGAGATCCTGGGGCATGTATTCTTATTAAGCCATTAATTTATCCACCTTTTCAAACAATGATTTAACATTTCCAAAGTCTGTCAACCAAGTATCAAATTTGTTAAGCAACATTTCTTGAGCTTCTGAGGGAGACACACACACACACACACACACACACACACACACACACACACACACTGAGAGACAGAGACAGAGAGACAGAGAGAACAAGACAAATACAAAATACTTTGCTACCCAGAGAGCAAGGAAAGTAATGCATTCAGCCCCTAAAATTTACAAGTATCGAATTTTTTACTTAGAATTCTAACCTTAAAATATTTAAGATAAATTTATATTTTTCAATCTCTTAAGTTCAATATGATACATAAAATCAGTTTTAGGAAACTGCACTTCTGGATAGAGCACATTTCTTTTATCTAGATAAAGAATGACTAAGAGACAAGAATCTCTTTCAATGTTGCCAGTCCTGTGCATTGTGGGGGTTGAGGTTCAAAGATTAGATTAACATACAAAGACAACAAAATTTTCATGAAAAAAATATAGAAAGAATATTCAAAACTCAATGGAAAGAAAAATAAATATCAAAAGTAACTGAAATCTTAATGTAAGTCTTACAAATTTATGTGAAGTATAAAAGAACTTGACAGGATCTCAGCACCATTTGTTACTTAAAAATTGTAAATGAAATCAATTAGCTACCATTCCAACTTCATTATAATGGCATGGTGTCAAGCAATGTTGACAATCCTGAACACTGAAAGGACATGTGGTTGTTTCCATCTAATTCTAGAGGACATGCAGTAAGACAAACCAATTGCTCTTCTTGACAATGTAAAAACAGTGCTAAAGGTAGACTTAGGGCAAAAAACAAGCTTCTTTGAAAATTCACATGCAAACACAAAACAACATATTAAACCTACTATTTCTTAGTTCATATTCTCCAACAAAAGAAGCAAAAAGAGTTTTTTTTTTTCAGAACATAAATGGAAAAAACTGTGACAGTGCAAAGAATATTAGTTAAAAATAAGTATAAAATACACTTTCAAAATTAACCTCCCTTTAAAGATTATATGTGAAACAAATATAGAAAATTCTGGAAAATTGAAACCTACATGCAGACATAAATAAAGAGTTAGAATTTTCCAGGTATTAACAGAAAGAAGTAAAACTAATTTGTTAAAATATATTGCTCCTTAGACGAGTAAAAGTTACGAATGATGCAGAGCTGTAAAGTCCTATTAAAACAGAAAGCATAAAGGTTACTCACTGAAAACTCAAGTTTTTGTAACAGTAGAATTCCTTTATGTTACAAAGAGTGTAACAAAGCAATCCAAAATCATCATAAATATCACAAATCTTTTATTTTTCATGGTATGATAAAAGTGTAGTGACACATCAACTATTAGGGCAATTGTATAAATATTAGCCTATTTTGGGTATAAGATTTAAATATTTCTCACCATGTTTTTCTGTTGTACATGGTACTGTGTTATACAATGTTATTTCCTGATTGGTGTGTATTGCACCTTGAACATATTCCCCCACAACTTCCTAAACTCCCATACCTCTGCTTACCCCATTTCTCTATACCTTTTTGATCTGGTACACTTCTTTGCTTCTGATTTCACATCATACATGACTTATATTATATTATTATATTATATAATGTGCATAAGAAACAAATTGTAAGGAAAATATATAATATTTATTTTTTGGAAGATGTGCTTAATTGGCTTAATATGGTTATTTCCATTTTGATCCATTTTCCTTCAACTATCCTAACTCCCTTCATCATGTCTAAACAACTCCATTGCATGTATATATCTCATTATTTTACCCATTACAGTGTGGATATTTTTTTCTGCAACTTAATTATTTCAAATAGTGGTGCAAAAATATGGATATTGAAATATCTCTTTGAATGTTAGTCTGTAGGGCTTTTGGTAAATACCTGTGAGTAGAATGCATCAGTCCCATGGTAGATCTACTTTTAGTTTTTAGAGGAAGGTTCATAATGACTTTATTAATGGCTGGTAAATCTACATTCCTATCATTAGTGTAAAATGGATGATTTTTGTGTACATCCACCTCAGTATTTTTCAAACTGACAGGCATTCTGCCTAGAATGAGAAGAAATATTAATGTAGATATAACTCACATTCCTGTGATGTCTAGTAAGTTTTGAAATTTTTATGCTTACTAGAATCTTATATTTCATAATTTGATAACTCTTTCAATTTCATCAGCCTATTTAGTGAGTGTTTTTTTACTTCACATTTTATCACTTTTTATTTTCATTAAAGTCTATAAATTAATCTTTTGTTAAACGTATAGCGAACAAACATATGGTTTCTCATTTTGTAGTATATATTTTACTAAATTACTTTTATATTTATTTTGTCAAATGTTTGTTAAATTTGTGAGGCTTCATTTGTCATTTGTAAGTATGATTTTCTGAATGGATTAAATCCTATTCCAAAAGCCTTTCTATATTCTTGCAACTCTTTTTTTTTTTTTTTTTGCTAATTTTTCAGTTTCAGAGCTTAAGGTCTTACATTAAGGACTTCATTCAATTCTGGTTGGTTTTGGAGGGATTTGGATTCATTCTTCTTCTAAATTTGGATATGTAAAATTTCTCAGTAATGTAACTTGGAAAAAGTGATTACTTAATTAACTTTGTAAATAAATAGAACTTTTAAGGCTAATTTCAAAAAATGTAAAGATGAATAATAGCATAAGAAGTTATTTCTCTTGGCCAAATAGTTGTGACACAGCCATGAATTTAAGTTTTCCACAGGCTCATATGTCTGAAACTCGGTTCCTCATTGGTGGAACTGTTTGGAAAGGATTAGGAATTGTGGCTTGTTGGAGAAGGTATGTCATTGTGGGTAGGCCTAGAGATTTCAAAAGCATACTCAATTTCCCATTAGCTCCTTCTTTTTCTGACTCCTGATAGTGGATCAGAAATAAGCTCTTAGCTACTGCTCCAGCATTAGGCCCATAATCTTGCTTCTGTGCTTCCTGCAATTATGGTCATGGACTCTAACCATCTCAATTTGTAAAGAAATCTTCAATATCCACTTCTTTCTGTAAGGTGCCTTGGTCTTGGTATTTCTTCACAGGAAATGAAAAGTAATTAAGACATTCTATGCTCCTCCTAGCCCAACCTCCTCCAAATTCATGACATATTTTGATAATTCATGAAGGTCAGACAACATTGCCCACATGGCTATGGGTGTGGGACCATCTATTAATGCATTGAACCCTAGCAATTGGTCATATCTTTAAAAATAAAAAGACCGTTTCTCTCTATATTCTCAACTATATGTTGACAATAGCCTCTTAGTAAGGGGTGAAGCTTAGAGATTATTTACATCATTAATGCTAGAAAATTGGTGGACTTCATCTTCCATAGATCTTGTGAAGGTAACTACATATACTGTGAGTTCACGATTGTCAAGGCCAAGCTATATCAAGAAGACAACAATTCACAGCATTCTTCAACATCCTTCAGCTCTTCAGTTCTTTCTGTCTCCTCCTCTGCTGCAATGTTCCTCAAGCTTTATTCAAAACGGAGCTAATATAGTTTACCTGTTTAGTGCTCAGCATTCAGTCTCTTATTCTCAGCATTAGGATTTTAGTGCTGTCAAAAAGAAGCATACCTGAGCAAGGTTGAAAACAGCACAAATCTATAGGTACAAAAATAAATATTTAGAAGCAAATTTAACAATATGGTCATTTAGCAAAATAACAATAACTTGCTTATGACCTCCCCAACATTGGAATTTTAACCAGTATTTTATAGCACCAGGCAAGAAATACCCTATTGTGGAAAAGGACAATAATGAAAGGGAAAGGGGCCAATATCTTCATAAAAGTCACATCACTATGATACTGATAGGATATCTTACAAGACAGTTTGATATTGTAGCACTTTGGACCCAGCACTGAATAATACCATTGATGTCTCTTCTTTACAACATCCTAAGTACTACCTTCAGCACTATAAAATGCTAGCCAATAGGAAGAATTTCTTGGATAGCTTACAATCATTTTTTCTATGGCCTAGTGTAGTTTGAATAAGAGTGGCTCCACAGGCTCATATATTTGAATGCTTAGTCATCAATGTGTTACCCCAATCAAATTCTTGGTTGTGGGGTCTCTTCATAGAAATAGAACACTGACCAAGATTGAAGTTGGTACCAGGAGTGGGCTATTGCTGTGACAGGCCGGACAGGACTTCTTGATGACAGAATGTGGACTTTCAGATTTCGGATTGAGAAAGTAGTCTAACATTTTAAGCAGGGCTTCATCTGCCACACTAGTAGGAGTGTGGGAGACAGTGGTGCCAAAAGAAACATGGATTATGCTTGGCCCAGCTAAAGTAGAGTGCAGGAGTTCTGCATGTGCCTGAGAAGCCAATCCTGTGATATTTTAGCAAAGAATGTGCAGATATTGTCCTTGTCCAAAAAGTCTGCTTGAGGATAAATTGAAAACTTTTGAATTAATACCTTTAGCAGGGGAGATTTCAAGGCAGCTTAATATTGACTTTGTCGTATGGTTATTAATGGCCACTCTTGGCAGATCTGCAATGAAAATTAAGAAGCTGAGTGAGAGAAAACACCAGATGTAGAGTTTGAGGAGAAAAGGAGCACCAGGAACCGTAATGGAATTAAGTCAAGTACTCAAGGGACAAAAAGTTTAAAAAGTCTTTTGCTAAATGGAATAAAAGAAATGGTGGCCTCAGGACAAGACCTCCACTCAGCTAAGCACTCAACGTGTAAAAAGGAATTAAAGAAAAGCATAAGTAGTGAAGAAAACCACCAATATTATATTTGAAAATGTATTTAAGCAAGGGTCCACATCCCAGCCCCTGCTAGCTTTCGAGTTGAGGACATAAGAAAAAGGTTTGGAATCTCTCTCCACTGCTTGGTAAAGACTGAGTCCAGGGACATGTCCCAGTATCCCTGCATAGAGGTTAAGAAAGGCAATTGTGTGAAACTGAAGGTGAACTATGGATAGTGTTGGAGGCCCCAAGATGCTGGAGATGGCAGAGTCATTTGGTACCTGCACATGAGGTCTGCTAACAAGTTATGGAGTCAGACCAAGAAAGAAAAGTATGTGGCAGCAACAAAGATGAAAGGAGATGGAGATCTGAGGAGCACTTTGATGTCAGACAAGAAGATGCAGAAGGACAAGTTTGCTCTGGTGAGTTTCGATGTTGTTTTGATCCAATATTTCCTCACCATGCTCCATTTACTCCTTTTTGGAATGGTATGCATTTTCTGTGCCATTGAATTTTAGAAAGATTTGATCTGCTTTTTAATTTTGACTTTATAGGGGTTAGCAGTAAAATATATTGCCATGAATCTCAGAAACTTTAAAACTTGAGCACTTCTAAATAGTGTTGAGACTTTGATAGATAATGGGAAATTTGAAGTTTGATTGTTTTTTTTTTTTCACATTATGATAGGGCTACAAGTTTATGGATGGTAGTTAGTGGAAAGTAGTGGTTTGAATATGAGTGTTCCCCATATGCTCATATATTTGAGCACTTAGTCATCAGGGAGTGGGATAATTTGAAGATTAATGGGTATGCCCTGCTTGGGGCAGGTGTGACCTTGTTGGAGGAAGTGTGTCAATAGACTTGAAGTTTTCAAAAGCCCAATCCAGGCCCAGTGTTTCTTTTCCTGTTGCCTACATAGCCAGATGTAGAACTCTCGATTAATTCCCTAGCACCATGTCTGTCTGCCTGCTAGCATGCTCCCTGCTGTGATGAATAGGAAACAAAATTCTGAAACTGTAAGGAAGTCCAAATTACATATTTTCTCTTGTAAGAGTTGCTGGGGTGACGGTGTCCCCTTACAACAATAGAACACTAAGACAAGCTTGTAGTATAATAACATAGTGTCATAATCATAAGGGTCTTACCATGTAGTTTTGTTGGGTAAGTAAAAGCAATGCCAATAGCCCATGTTGTTTATGTAACTTCTGAGGCCTTTCTGAATAATAATTACAGGAAAGGTATCCTTTGTCTTGAACTGAACTTTTCATTTAATATCCCACATTTTTGTATATTTCAAAGTTGGAATGTGTGTTCAAATATTTAGCTTCATTTTACTTCCATTTTTGGGTACCCATAACTGAATTTTATACTGAGTGAAATGCATTCCTCAAGATAACTTCTGAATTAATTTTTCCACACACCCTTATAATATCTCTTTTATAATTTGTATCACAGTATATAATAATTCTGCACTCTGACTGCCAACAATTTTGCCTGTGAATACTCATTGTGTAATATTTTGCATATTAAAGAAGTCAACAGAAACATTTACATTTTCCTTAGAACTGTCCTTAGAACTACTCTCAATAGAATATGATATCAATATTTTCTGATCTTTTCTACTAACAAACATACTACTATATGGCATAAGAATGTAGAGAAGTAATTACAGTACATGTTCATTCAAATAGGTACATTTAGTGCATGTGGAATATTAACTGCCCTATTCCAAAAGATCTTGTTCCAAAGCCTATTTAATTTTTGTTTGTGGAATTAAGTTACTGTTCTTCTGTTGAGACTTCTACGGTAGCTTAGAAAAAACTACCAGGAGGTTAATTACTAAGTCATCTTCAAAGTCAGTAAATTATTTCCTCAGCAGCCTTCCCCCTAAGGAGGTGTCTTGGTTGTTTAATCAGTGGAAGCATGCCACCACTATTATAGTTTTCGGTAAAGCTACACATTCCAAATAAAAGTTTATCCTATTTTTAAATTACATGAAGCAATTTCCAAATAACAATTTCAGTACATATATATGTATATGCACAAACATTAAATGTTACTAATTCTGAACTGCAGTTCATTTGGGGTTACTATGAAAATTCAGTATAGTATAATTAAGTTCGTAATATTATTCTCTCTATATTTTTCCTAGACACAAAAAAAGCACATCTTTTTGAGGGAAGGGGATGGACCCTGAAGATTAGTCCCAGGTTTAATCTTTGAAAGTTCAGAGATCAATGCCTTTTCCAATTTCACTATGGTGGTGAATGATGCCCAACTTCACAGGCCAGGTGTCAGGGCATCCCAGAACCTGTTTCCTGAACACTGCTCACAAGATCCCCCTTCCCATCATCCCTGTTGCTGTCCCGTATTCCACATTTATAGTAAACATGTGAATTGCTGAAGCACCTGACCCCTATTCCCTAGTCCCATTCTTCCTCCCCTGCACTGTCATCTTTTTATCACTAACTCTGTATCCTCCAGTTCTCAAAGGGCTGCTAAATCTCTGGAGTGGAGTCCTAGCTTCCAAACTCAGGATCTTAAGCTCTGACTCATCATCATTCCTCCTAGAACCCTGACCTCTCCCCTTTCTTCAGCAATGCATGCCTCCTTCTTCTCATGCCTCTAAGATTCAGTTTTTACCCAAGCAGGCAGGATTTATAAAAGGCAGTGTCTAATACCCATGAACTCCACAATATTAGCTGCCTCACTTTTGAACTCAGAGACTATTTCTATGTCACCAAATCACAAGTATTGGAACAAACATGAGCTTCGGAACTTTTTTTTTTTTTTTTTTTTATGTAGGGGAGGGTTATTTGTGTGAGAAATAGCTGTCACTGTGTGGCTTTTTATCCAGAATGGTGGCCTCTAAGAGTCTCCAAAGTCTTCCTCTTTCAGGATCTCCCTGACTCTGGCATTGCATACATGTGGTCATGTGATTCCCTTCAGCCCCTTTCCCGTATCTGTGTGCTATGAAGGCACCAGATTCCTCTACCTCACTGCTGTGAAATCGGGCTGAGCGAGTCAGACCACTGCAAGTTGGAGAGGCTGGGGGATAGACTTCCCTCACTCCTGGGAAGCTGATCCCTTCAAACCTTAGCTTTCACTAGAGCACTCTGAGGAAAAGCTCTGACATTCTCTACCCTGTGATGACAGAGGAAGGAGTGTGCACGGCCAGACAAAGACTGTAGTGGGTACCTATTCCAGCTTTGGTCTGGAAGTTCCAACCCCCATTGAGGCTTTGTTAACTATCAAGCCTACATGGCGGGGCCAAGGAGGGCCCTGTACAAGCTGTGCTCTCTTGCAGCTGGGAGCCCTGATACTAGAGGTAGATGGAGGAGAGTTCTCCAGAGAACATCCCAGGACTACACTGAGTCTTTCCCAGAACCCTCAACCTACCTATCCCTTCATTTGTAAGTTACGCCATTAAATAAATCTCCTTTTAACTACATGGAGTGGCCTTAATAATTTCACCAATATCTGGCGCTTACGTGGGGCAAATTCCAAAGGCCTGGGTGGCTCCCTCCCTCACCCTCCTCCCTGGCTGGCGGGTACCTAAACTCCATATAACCAGAGAACGCCTACATGGTTCCATTCCCGAAAAAGGGAGCAGCTAGTCGGGTCTCAGTTCCCTAGCTTAGCCCCTCTCTAACATTCTCTACCCAGTGATGACAGAGGAAGAAGTGTGCACAGCCAGACAAAGACCATTAAGACATTGCTAATGAAAGAAGCCTTGATGAAATTATTTAAGTATGAAAACATGGCTTACCTATTTAGTACTCCTCATCAGTTTTAAGACTTTGGTTACAAAAGATCTCTAAACATCCCTTGTTGTCTACTCTCATCAAGGGCATTTCTTTATGCAAGAATTCTAATAACACATTGCCTGAAAGAGTATAGGGCAGGGCACACTGAAAGTAAGTTCAGAATATGTTTTCTAGCCACCATTTCATAATCAAGAATGAAAAAAAGGCTTGGAAATTTACTAATTTGACCAACCTAAAGTTTCAATATATAATTGAATTAAATCTGGAGTAACCTTTAGTAGCAATTCAAGGCAATCATCCTTGTTTCAATGTCTATAAATTTAATAAACAGTGATATTAAAATAATTTAATATCGAATTTTTAGCATATTAGATGTTTTAGGACACATAAAAAATGACTTTCCAAGACAATAGAATTTAATTTAGATCTAAATGTGATTTAAGTACTCAGCCATTATGTTTTCATTACCTGAGACACTCAAAGGTCATTGGACACAGGATTTGTATTGTGAGCATTTGTGAATTTCACGTCCAGAATTTCTCAACATTCCCCGGAGAGACACTCTCAGTGGGTCAACTTTAGGATTTCAGATGGTTTCTATTTGTCATTCTGCACCTCATCCAATTATCATATTGTCTTGTGTACCTCAGAGGATTCCATCCTCAGCCGCTTTAGCACATTTAGGAATGAAGGATTTATTACAAGCTAAGATGACATCATAGGCTTTTAGGAATTTGGAAATAAAAAGGTGTTATTGCTTAGTTGAGACTGAATCATTAGGACCAACCATTATAAAACACCTTCTTCTAATGATTAAGGTAAAAATTTAATTAGTGTTAAGAACCAGGCATATAACTGTGAGTAGCTACAATAAATTGAAAACATAATAAGTTTTAGGTAAAGGGCACTATCTGGCAGGATGCTCATGAGGACATTTGGATTATTTAGTTTGAATGGAGCCTGAGATAAGCATAAAAACTGAAGTATTTCATCATTTGGTTCTCCAGGCCTTAAGCAGAGGATGGTTGAACCTGTGGTTCAAAATACAGGGCCATACCAATGTAGAGCACAAAACAGGAATTGGGTCTATGTCTACATTAAAATCTGTAAGTGGAAGATAATAAGCCTGGAGTAAGACCAAAAGGTAGATGCTGAGACAGGTCAATATGTGTAGCTTGAGTTTTCCTGCCTGGCCACGGTCAGGATAAATCTCTTTCACCTGCCAGTCCCACAGCCGCTCAGACCCAACCAAGTAAACACAGAGCTTATATTGCTTACAAACTGTATGGCCGTGGCAGGCTTCTTGCTAACTGTCCTTATATCTTAAATTAATCCATTTCTATAAATCTATACCTTGCCACATGGCTCGTGGCTTACCGGCATCTTTACATGCTGCTTGTCCTGGCGGTTCTTTCTTTTCTCTGTTAGTCCCGCCTATACTTCCTGCCTAGCCACTGGCCAATCAGTGTTTTATTAGCAAGACATTTGCCATACAGAACATCCCACAGCAAATATGAATGAAGGTTTTTGACACATTGTACCTTGTTTGATTATACATTGTTTGATTACTGTTCTTTCAGACTATGGGTACCTGCACGTAAATGGTGTATGCACTCAGGACCATAAACATAAATACAAAACAAACAAACAAATAGTTTTTAAAAGATGTTAGGGAAAGTATAAGTCTATGCATTTAGAAATTATTTTAATAAGCATTAAAAATTAGGGAAGGAAAGGAAAGGAAGACACATTAAAGTGTTTAAGACCTTTGACTCATCACTTCCAAGGGACTGGGTTGATAAATGGGCTTTAGTTTTCTTTAACCTGTGTCCTTGATTTATAATGCTTTACATACTGCCAAGATATGCCTAAATATTTTTTCATTCCAAATTAAAAATGACTGTATTTTCTTATGTTTCTTATTCCTGCTTCTGTTTCTGGTGAAATATTTAAACGTTTAGTTTGACATAATTGTTACACACATATACACCTGTAATATATGCCTACACTACACTTAAGGATAATGTGATACACTTATTTTGGGGAATTTAACAAGGCAATTCCACATAGTTAAAAAGGTTAATTTGGGGTAACTTACAGCCAGTAAAGTGGTTGGTTTCAGGATCCGGGAGAGGTGAGGTGTAGTCCAGCAGCGTTCTCTGGAGAACTCTGCCCAATCTACCATCCAGCATCCAGGATCATGAGGAACCAAGAGGACCAGCAAGTCCAGATCTCGGGTCTTAAGGGCTCCTGCCTTGGCCCCAACCCAGGGGCAGGTCATACATAGGTGTGGCAGTTACCAGAAGCCTCACTAGGGGCAGTACTTCCAGGTCAAAGCTGGAACAACTACTCATTACATACACTGATATACTATGTAATGATTAACAATCCTGTCTCCTCCAACCCTTATCTTTTCTATGTGTTTAATGGTTAAAACATTTATTTTGAAGCATATGAAAATATTAGAGACTATATTGACCCTGCTCTGCTAGATGATCCTAAAAGCACTCTCCATATCTGACTGGGTTTTGAACTAGTAATCTAACCTTCCTCTACCCATCCTCCCTTGTGTGCCTCTCCTCTTTCACTTGTTCCAAATCTGATCCGTATTCTGGTGATGTATGGATATTCAGTCCCACAACTGGGCCTGATCCGTATTCTGGTGATGTATGGATATTCAGTCCCACAACTGGGCTGTAACATTTATATTTTTTGACTTGATGATTGCGTTTTAAAGAGTTTCTGTTTTGTAACTATTTCAAATTTCTATATCTAATTATGGTTATTTCTTTAACAGGAAATTGTGCTAGGAGGCTCACAGTGAACCATGTTAAGAGAACCATATCCTTCCTCTTTTGAAGTTGTGCTATTCCCTTGACTTTTTCTAGTTACCTAGTCGAATCGGCAATTTATCTTTACTAATTATAACCAAGAATAACAAAATATTTTTTTATTGTCTTGTATCCTGAATTAACAAACTTTTAAAACATATATATTACTATTTTGGAAAAGATAAAAATATTAGAACACTTTAATCAAATCTCTCATGTTTTGGAGTTCTTTGAAATGTATGGTTATTGCATTTTAGATTCATCATTGTTATATCAAAACATAGAGATTGTTTGATTCACTTGCTTTACGGGTTCCCAAGAATCATCTCAAATTTAAAAGGATAAGAAGTGGAGCTCAGGAATTTCATATCAATAAATATTGTGAAATAAAACATTCATAAATAAGTATTCTAAGCAAATTACAGAGTAATTGGACCACATCCTCTTTTTCAAAAATTAAAGCACTAGAAATTCAATAGTACATACTGAGTGATCATTTTGTATCATTAACTTTCTGCAAGCAAATGCTGAGAATTTAGTTTCCTGGCACTGAATTTTACAGGCATTTATTTGAGAAAACACTGAATGTTCTTGTATATTAACCTTCTCTCTAAGTTTTAGAAAAAATGCACAAAACACAATGTAATTATTATAGATACTTTTTAAATGCTTTGTGTGTTGAGGAAGTACACCTACAAGCCAAAATGTAATGTTCTGTCTTCTGATATGTCTAAATGCAGCAGCATACCATTGTGCATAGAAATAGGAACAGGGCTGATCCTACTGCCTTGAAACTGTCTTACTTGTGTCAATAAACAGACAAATGTTCCCCTAAATTAAATCCCACCCATTGTTTTTCTCTTACTCATTAATGGCACTACAGGGAAAGAACAGAGCTATTAAAAGATGAAATGTGAATGTGATAGAAGGAATCGTTGACTTTGGTGCAGCACACAGGCATTGCTCACCCATACACTGATACATAGCCAGAGAGTACCTGCTTGTTTATCTCTTTTGTGTGTAAAATTCAATTTTGGAATGTGTATTTATAAAATATACCCAATTAAAACTTAATTTTAGATGTTACATGTATAATTTTATTTTAAAATTATAGGTAGCGAAAATAACACAGGCTTGTATCACTTTAACTAGTACTAAAGTTAATGGAGGTTACAGTTGCAGAATGCAGATTCAATGTTGGTCTTGCATGTTTAAAGCCTTGCATTTAAAACAATATCTGAAAATACAAAAGTAAACAATGGAATATATATTTCCTTGCTCTCCCACTCCGTCCTTCCCCCAGATAAATGATCCTGTTTTCTCATGTCCTCAACCCCCACCCCATCCCCTCCTTTGCTTCCCCTCATCCCCAGTTTACACATGGGTATTTTTCATAAGTAAAATAGAAATTATAAATTATTTTAATGTATTTTATCAAGTCATTTTAAATATTTAAAGAATCATACATTCAGGACACCTTTCCCACCACACACATATGCCCATAAGCAATGACAACCTAAGGACTTTCTCTGAAGTCTTACCTTTGAAGAAAACTTACTATTACACTACTTTTGATCTGTGTAAGATAGTGCTCATTTTGTTCTTACTGATGTAGCCTTTCCCATTGTAAAAATTTTTGTTCTTTACCACTAAAATGAATCAGCATCTTACTAATCAAGTATTTGTAATTATTCAACCCACATTGTTCCAAAATGTTCTTTCAAATATGTAATTGCTAACATGGACATGATTCCACTGAGTCATTAAATGATGAATTCTCTAAAACAACAGATAGAGTCAATGTACATAGTGGCATAGTAGCAATCTGCTTCATTCACTTGGTAATTACCATCTGTTTGTACTGATGAGGTAGGATCTGCCAGTGTCATATCAACAACACCAAGGGGAAGTTTATAATTAGTAATACTGTAAGTGGCAGATCGTTATTATTGATATATTACACATGCATATGGGGTTGCTTTCAAATGTGGTAAACTGTGTAGTTCAGCATAATAAGTGTTCTAATTGGATATTTTAAGTCAAACTAATTACTTAGTCTATTTTCTCTTAAAATTTTGTCAACTATTTACATTTATAGAAACTAATCACTACATGGTAATAACATGCTGTTACTAAATGTTATGCTCTTCATTTAGTAAAATTGATGAGTTAAGTAATTTTACTATGTTTCACCAGGTTATGCCTTTCAGATCCAAAAATGACAGTAGTGAGCACCTAGTGTTAAGGTGACATGGGATTGAAAATATTTATAATGGAGTTATAAAGCATGAAACAATGAACATTTCCTTTCAATAGAGTTTCAAGGGCATCTTCCTAAAGTTTCTTGATTATGGTTATCTTCATAAAGATAATAATTATCTTTGGCATGACATTTTGGCAAATATCTACTGTCAAGTTGCTTTGTCAATTTTAAGTTTAGGTATAATGAAGAAATGTTGTGTGTGAGATAATATTTAAAATTATTAGATTATTAAGCAAACTTAATATATGTATATTTTTTTCAATAATTATAACATTTTTATTTACAAAAACAATTAAATGGCTAATTAAACAATTAAACAAGTAATGAAACAATTAAATTTCCTAGTGCTTTTTTAACATATGGTACTATGTAAAACATTTTCCTCTATGAAGAGGGACCAAACAAAATTTACATAAGTATTTAGATTCTCTTCAGAGTCTTGTAGGAATTTTTTTCTTTCCACTCGCTGAAATACACGTAGGTTCATGCTGCTTCATATCACCAGACAACCTTTAGGGGTGGCTATTTTCGAGGTGCTCTCCTTGTACCCCTAGGGGAAGGCTGGACAGGTTTGTCTCTGGTTGCAGAAAGCCTTCATTATTGTCATCTCTTGTCCAATCTCTCACCACCAATAGAAGAAACTGTTCATACTTCATTTTGCTTGTGGATTGAGGATGTTGCACACTCTAAATGAACTGAAAAGTTCACAGTTTACAGGGTACAGCACTACTTTTTCATCCACGTCATCGTTTTCCTTAGACTGGAACAACAGAAAAGGAATTTTCTGCACAGTCAATGCCTTTCATGTGGGTATTGTATTCCTTGATGTAGGTGGGTTTTACAACATTCTCTCCCATTTTTCTATTTTTCTCCTGTTGTTGAGATAGAATGTCATGGATTATTGATATCATTAAGGCAATCTGCTTATATTTCCATGCTAGAAGAATATAAGCTTTTCTGGAAAATATTATGTCACCTTTCTTCATTTTTGATGTTTTCATTTTCAAATTTGGCGGTAAGCCTGCACTCTACCCAATAGTCCCACAGACTCTAGGTTTGTTCTGCAGCAGCAATTTAGCAGCAGATGTAGCCTTGTAATAACTGTCCTGGAAAATATGGTGCCATATGCCAAGATAGGGTCCAAGGACTGAAAGAACAGATTCTTGTAATTTCTTTCTTTCGGCACTGTATATCTCCACATTACACATATAGCTGGTGTCAGTCTTGCACACCATCCAAACAAGTAAACTATAATTTTTTTTCCTAGGTTATATGTAAGACATTTTAAATGTACTCTGCATGGAATCATTCCCTCTTCCAAAGACAATTGTTGTTTTGGTTTGTAGATTGTTTGAAATTCATGCACGAAATAATATTGCACAAGTTGGATCTTGAAAAGTCTCCCTGAGAAACTTGTCCATTTTGGCGTTATCGTTGAAATTCCAGAATGTCTCTATTTGCTCAAATCTATGGCAACTCATTGTTGTGGGAATACAGAGGTACATATCAAAAGATCTGTTGACCAATGGTCTTCCAAGCTATCTTTTCTTGTTTGACTCATCAGAATAATTAGGCCAAGGATTTCTTGATGCCCTTCTGTGTAACAGGAGACCACTTTAGTGTTCTAGGTGGTGTTTTGTGTTTCATTGCAGTTTTATCATGATAGTTGGACAGATCTTTGCACAACATCCCAAACAGTTCATCACCAAAAAAGAGATTGGTCACCTAGGGTACAGAGTTACATTGAGATGGAAATGTAGTGACCCCAGCATGACCTTCAAGCATTTGTAAGTGTGGTGGTGTGTCAGTTTCAGACCAACAGTTTTCAATATCTTCATCAGTATCTTCATCACTTGAAAGCACCGCCACCTTGCCCTTCTTTACAGGTGTAATCATTTCACTGTCAGTAGAATCGTCTCCAGAGTCATAAAAACAATAATCTACATCTTTGATCTTACTAGGAATATCTGATAAATTATAGTTAAATACTTCCAGAAACTATAACAGTTGTTGGCTACCCTTCTCTTGCTGAGGGAGAAGATTTCTAAAAGTGCTAGGAACTTGAAGACAAAGACTATTCAAAAGACGAAAATACAATGTAACTGCAATGCTTTGTGGGTTCATGCAATTATATAGGTTTTTTTTTTTGGTAGACTAATCTGCATGGTTTCTACCAATGAGACTGCTTCATTCGATGTAGACAAGACTGTGTTGACATCTCAGGTCCATAACATATGGTGCAAGAAAAATAATAAAACCCGTGAGTGGTAGGAAATGTGTTAATCTTAAGGTAGTTCCTCTCTTCTTCTAGAGTGAAAGTCATCTAGCAAATACTTTGTAGACTGCAAGCATATCCAGACACAAAAGAAAAAAACAAAACTGAGACACATTTCTAAGATATTTGCCATTCTTTGGAGATATCTGATAAATATCTAGGCAACTTACCTTCATGGATTTTATGTTTCTAAGGTCATGTCTATGTAAAACTAATGTCTCTTGGTTTAGAAAAGCCTGGGCATCAGATGTCAGGGTCAGGAACACATGGCCATGTTTTGTTCACTTGTTTTTTTCTTCCTCCACTGTGAAATACATCGTCACATAAAATTTTTATCAATATGAACAATAAGGGCTTTAGAATGTGGCCTCAAAGCATGTCTGAGTGAAGTCCCGGAGGTAGACTAACCTGGCTAGATGCCCACTGAGTGAACCTGTACTTGGCCCAGACATGCTTCCTGCCTCCAAACCCATACTCATTCTACGGGAACCATCTTGCTTCAAGGATAAAGTCTATGATAAAGTTCCAAATGGTATAGACCATTTGGAGTAAGATCTGTGTACTTCTGTAAACTGATTCTATACTTGGTTGATCTTTAAATGCTGATCTTTAAAACCTCATGGTTTTTTCTTATTGTCCTTTATATGGAGGACAACTTCAGTGGTCATCCTCCAGGAAGTGATAAAATTCAATTGGACAAACCACCTCTCCTGATTTTGGACAATCAAGATGTTTTACTCCCTGCCCACCAATGAGAAAAGCAAATAAATCTGCTTAGGCCAGTTGTATTTCCCAATACTGAGAGACTGAGCAAGCTAAATGTAAAGGTACAAAATGTGGAATATATGTATATTGAAAGAGACCAGTCAGAAAAAGAATCACTAGGGTCTACTAACAGTTATGTAATATAATCCTTTATATATTTATATAGTTTTGTGGATACCTGATGGGTCATACAGGGATTAATACAAGAAGTGGAATGTTTTTATAGTAAATATAAAACATGTGACATGTGGAACAGAGTTTGTGATTGAGTGTGGCAGAGGCTGTGGGACTGAGGCACTTATGGAAAAGTGTTTATGTTGTGTTGAAGAAGTAGTAGAAACAAGAATGTGACAGTAATACTTGTAAGGGTTCAGTTTTCAAGAACATAAATATCCTCTCATAAAGACAATATTTCTAGAAACATGAATGTTGGAGTTTTTTAACAGTGATTCATAAAGAAATAACAAGTATGTAAGTAGAAATTGGCAGAAACAAAATCCTTTTGCTATAGAATTGCAGAAAACTTCCTTGTGTTCAGGGGTTTGTCCTTCTAAGCACAGGTGCATGGTGTGATCACATTCGGTAACATTTCTGCTGATACAATCAGATACAAAAATGAAGCCACACTGGTAAATAAAGGGTTATTAATACATCATAACTCCTGCTTTATAAGATGGTTGGCTGTCTGATGGATGAGGAAAGCCAGATGAAATCTAAATATTTTGATTCCAGCCTGAATCTTGTACATATGCTTTATGAGTCAATCATAATTTTGTCCATAAGAAGAGTCACAGGTACCTCTCTGCAGGTTGCTTCTGCTTATAGTACTGACCATATCTAGAAGCTTTCTGATATTCTTTTTGGTTGAAAGACTTCAAAATTGATAAGATTTTCATATTAATATCCTGATGACAAGGGTCAGTAAATAGACTGTGTTCTCTTCCCGGGCTCAACAGAGGAGGTTACTTCTAAAACCCATATGCAAGATTAGGGTTGAATCCTTCATTAGTTTCCATCATGTACCAGGCATGTTTCTGAAATAAAGAAGACATTTTCTTTTTTGACCAAATACCTTCTATTATTTATGTACAGTGGCTCATGAGGAAAAGAAAGTATTAGAGTATGATGAACATTGACATGATATTCTCATTAACAACAAATCTTCCCCTAAAATTGTCTTTCATAATCATTTCTAGGTCATTTATGCATAAGTAGAGATAATTAATGGACATGTATTATCAAATAACTGTGTAGTCCATGTTAAAGATTCTAAGTGGATAAAAATATTCTTCAGAAACTTTTTATTCAAAGTATTCTTTATTTGTTTTTCTGAGCTTATGTAAGATATTCCCTTGTCTACTTAAAATAGTATGCTATTTCTATCCATCTTACATACAGAAAGAAATATAGTTACAGTTATGTTTGTTCAAAAATATTAGTTTAGATATATTAATTATCTCTTCCATTGCAGGAGGAAGTATACATTCTTTTATAGACACAGTTAGAAAAATACAATAGGAAGCTAAGAAACTAAAGACACAGTGATACTAAGTAAATGCTTAAGATTATTTAATACCCCTTTATCAGAAGTACATTTTCTTTATAAAATATATTTATAAAGTTCTAAATTATAAAAGGTTGAATTAAGCATGAAAATGTTGTTTTATACATTCAGTTTCTAAAAAAAACCATCAGACTATGAAGCATTTGTACCTTTTGCATTTTCAGCCATATGAAAAGCTTTGCAAGTAAAAATGAGTTTCAGGATACAGCAATGTCAGGGATGGTGGCCAACTGTGTGAAAAATGACAGATAATGACACAGAAAGTGATGGCGATTTACAGGATACCAGTTATGGAGCATTGGTTCTCGCGTGCTGAATGTGAGTGTGATTCTGTGATATTCTCACAAAAGACCTAAAGCTAATTAAGAACTCACCATGGGACAGGCTGGCAGAAAAAGTGAGCAGAGTGTTTCATGTGTCTCTTAGGGATATATATCCAGCAACACCCAGAAAATCATGCATTTGTACACAAATCAAATGAATAATTTCTGTGAACACTTAATATGCCAGTTTATTTAAAATATATATTAAGAAATGTGTGCTGCTTTCTTAGTTTTGACACAACTGGAAATACAAGATGAGAAATAAACCTATATTGCTGTAAATATTTATATGACTCTAAACAGAATCATCAAAACAGAGATCAAATTCTAAGGCTCATGATGTTTTATGTCTGTAGTCATAATATTGTTTCTTGTAGTGACTGTAGAGGCAGTGGAAAACAAAGCAAAACAGTACTATAATGTTGATGTGTTAGCTGACTAGAGGATTATAGTTCAAAATATAGGTGAAATGAAATAAAGTATGTTTATTCATAATATATCAGAAATCATGAGGAGGAAAACAAAATAAATGCCTAAATCTATTTCATTGCTAATATGTTGTTCATAGCAGACTTTAAAAGTTAAAATTGAAGCTTATCCAGGCTTGACAATCATTATGTGTAGATAGAAGCCTTCTGTTCACAAACACTCTGGCTGCCTAGCTAGAAGTAACTCTGCTTTGCACTAGAGACTTATTTGAAGTAAATGTATTTCCACAATGTATTTGCATCAGACTCTCATAGCTAAAACGTAGTCATGGGGCAGGTTGTGTAATGTGATGAATTATCAGAATATGTGCAAGGGCTTGAGATCAATCCCAAGTAAAGAGCAACAGGAAAAGCAATGTAGTCTTGTATGTTTTCTTCATAAAGTAAGGTGGTTTCTTGACTTCCAGGTTACAAAGTTGCTGGTGACTTAAGTTTGCTACCAAGCAATAAAACTTTGACAAAACTAAATTTTACATCTGGGAGACATCAGGTAAAAATAAAATATTTCTTGGGGACAAAAATGAAAGAAAATATAAAATTATATTTTCAGATGGAAATGTGACCTAAATTTTAACAAAGAGATAGAGAATAAAGGAAATACTTCAAAATCTGAAAACCTGAGCTGCAGTAGTGTACTCATAAGGTCTTGAGAACCACCACGGACAGTCATTTCTAATCCTATTTATTTCATTAGTAATGCATCTTTTGCCCTCTCAAGAAGATTAACTACTTTACACTTCTGTGAAAATAGGGAAAAGTGGAGAGGAAAATACCAGTCTATTGTTTTTGTCATTGTTACGTTCTTAAATGACTTCACTCATATATAATTTCAAGGTTTCTAATATTTGATTTTCTAACTTAGAGGAAAATTATCTATTACATCCACCATTGTATACAATATAAACATAATTTAATTGTATATATTTTACAAATGATAAAATACAGTCAAGAATTAAGATCCCAAATGGCAAGTTATCCAGAAAGACTAGGGTAGAGACCAGTGCCACAGCTGTAGACAGATGAGAACCTGAGACCATATCTATAGAACTGCAAGACGATGAACTCTGCTGTTCCAACAAAGAAACTCCAGGTGAATGTTTTCAGGAAAAATAAGATACTCACAAGGGGTGGTGGCACAGGCTTTAATACCAGCAATCAGAAGTTGAGACAGAAGCAGGAAGATCTGTCTTACTTCATGGCCAGCCTGGTCTACACAGTGAGTCCAAGTACAGCAAGGGTAGCATAGCAAGAGTAAGTTTCATAGTAAAATAATAATGTATGAAAAACCCTAAAGTATTATCTTTTGCTTCAGTAACTCATAGTGATAAAGCACAATTACTTTATCTTATAAAACAAAAAAACATTTAATGATTTATGTAAATAACAGTTACATTCAGACTTTAGTATTGTGGGTATAGATGTTCTGGATCTGGAAAATAATCAACATTTCAAACTTAATGACTCATCATTTAAAGACTTAAGATTTAATGTAACTTGCTCATATCCTGTATGATAAACTTAATATAAAACAGGCTAGAATATTCCCACTTAGTTATATTTACATAGCTTGCATTTCTTCTTATTTTTAGAGATATGGTGGTGCCCAGAATGACTTCATCAAATTACTATTTCAATAGATAGAAGCACAAGAGTATTGTAAATACAACGCACACACAAAAGAAGTGACATTCAATAATAAATTAGTCTATTTCCTTAAAATAAGTAAACAGGATAACTCAGCATTAGGTAATTAATTACAATCTACTATAAGATGCATTAGATAGCCAAGAGAAATTCACATATTTAAGTGGATTTTGGCATATCCTGACACCCAGCCTAATTTTCCCATTGTTTCTCTTGTAAATTATTCATGTTTGCTTTTGAAGGCATGTGAAAAGTTATTGTAATAATCTATCATTTTCCTTTTTATAGAACATACATTTCAATCAGTGAAAATGTATTAATATAAAACATGCACTCGAAAATTTAGGTATTACAATCTTAAGTCTATAAAGCCTATAGAAATTTACCTATAATAATTAATAATTTGTGTTCCTGAGGTGTTTCAAAAGGCAAACCAGTTAAGTCTACAAACATGTGCCTTATCACCTTATAAATCTGAACTTAACTAGCAAGAAAAAAAATCCAAAAAATTACTTATGACTCTTCTATATATTTTAGGTAAGTTATCTGTTTTTACACGTAGTCTGTATTTTTATCTAGACCTCCGATCTTTTCCAGTATCTGGAAAGTGTTTGGTGCATCATAGATATTCCATAATGATGGCCATTACTCTGGCTTTTTACCCTTTACATTGTCCCTTTCATGACGTTGTCCCTTCATTTTTATCTTTTAAAGAGAGACACAACAATATCCTTTGGTGTGCTAGGTGAAAGTAAGTGGTTTTCCACATTCATTAGGAAAAATAAGATCCCATTGTTGCAGAGACGGCTCAGTAGTTAAAAGCTTGTCCTGTTCTTTCTGAGGACCCAGGTTTGATTCCCAGAACCCATGTTTAGATACTCAAAGCCAGCTGTAACTCTAGCACTAGAAGGGAATGATGCCTTTTACCTTCTTCACCATATTCACTTATGTGAAACCTCTTCCTATCAAAAATCATAAATATATTTGAAAATTAAATAGTGCTTACTAATCTGATCCCAGGAGATGGCCAGTTCAGACTACATATCTGTTATTGCTAGGAGCCCTAACTGGGGTCCTCCTTGTAGATTCTTGGGAGATACCCTTGTACCAGGTTTTTACCTGATCCTGAAGTGTCACCCCTTTCTAGTAGTCTCTTTCAGTACTCTCCCAATCAGCTTCACAACAACTTGGTGGTTCAGATTCACATTCCCACCTACCCTCCCTCCACTCACCAAATCTCTTCTATTTCCCCTTCTCAGAGTGTTCTAGGCATTCCCTCCCATGAACCCTCCTTGTTACCTAGTCTCTCTGGGTTTGTGGATTGCAGAATAGTTATCCTTTATTTTGCAGCTAATATCTACTTATGAGTGAGTACATACCATGTTTGGCTCTTTTGGTCTGGATTACCTCACTCAGGATGATTTTTTTCACTAGGTCCATCCAAGTGCTTTCAAATTTCCTGGTGTCCCTGTTTTTAACAGCTGAGCAATACTCCACTGTGTAAATGTAGCATATTTTCTTTATCCATTCCTCAGCTGAGAGACATCTAGGTTGTTTCCAGGTACTGACAATTACAAATAAAGCTGCTATGAATATAGTTGAGTAAGTGTCCTTGTGGTGTGATTGAGCATCCTTTGGGTATATGCCCAAGAGTGGTATAGCTGGCTCTTGTGGCAGATTGATCCCAATTTTCTGGGACTTCTAATGTGGCTATATAACTTTGCACTCCCATCAGCAATGGAGGAGTGTTCCCTTGCTCCACATCCTCATCAGCATGAATTGTCACTTATGCTTTTGATCTTAACTATTCCTTACTATTCTGACAGTTGCATTTCCCAGATGGCTAAGGATGTTGAACATCTATCTCCTTAAGTGTTTCTTGGGCATTGGAGATTCTTCTGTCGAGAACTCTCTGTTTAGCTCTATACCTCATTTTTAAAAATTAGATTATTAGGTTTGTTGATATCTAGTTTCTTCAGTTCTTCTTACCCAACCTTAATACATGTAGAGGTACTTAGTCTTACTGCGGGTTTATAAGCTATATTTTGTTGATACTCATGAGAGACCTGCCCTCTCCCAAACAGAAACAGAGTGAGAATGGATTGGGTGGTGGAAAGAAGGAGGGACTGAGCAGGAGGAGCTGGGAGGAGAAGGGGGGTAGGGAATTGCAGCAGGGATGTAAAATAAATAAACTGATTAAAAATAATGCTTACTGGACTCTGTTAATTTTTTAAATCTCACAGTTAATTTTCTGAGAGAGAATTCCCTTGTCAGATACTATTTTTTTTTTCATTTATATGTTTCTGGCATTTAGCAATAATAAGAGAATATTAAAATATAAATGTTTAATTTAGTCTAAATGCTGGATTTAAACTATAGTATTTTGATAAAGTCCTATGTTAATATTATTACTAAGATTATATTTAATGTAATTAGCAAGATGCTAATGTTAATCATACATATTCTCTATAAAACTTGTTTTACCATTTTAAATTATATTACAATAAATTATTTTGTAATCATATTTTCAACTATATTCTGGTGATCAGGTATATATGCAGGAGTTTTAGGTATTTTTGATGTTGAAGAATTCTGTTAATACAGGATTACTCAGGTGGGAGATAGGCACAGATTGATGCATTTATCTGTGATAGCAAATAATATTGCACATAAACTAATTTCTTAATTGTTTGCTTACTTTGAAACTGAATTTTCCTTATATTATGCAATCATATGGTTTGACTATTTTTAAGCAGTTTGCTCTTTTGCATGTATAATTGACAGTTTTGGTGAAACATGAATTCTGCCTCTCATCACTGTTATTGTTAGTCAAAAGATGTTCAGTAGTTTGACCTGAATTTTCCCATTAAGATTCACAGATGTCAAAGTTAAACAGAAAAATTTCTCATTATTCTTTGGCCTTTTAGAATTATGACACTGGTGACTACCAGTTGAAGTCCAAAAGTTCAGTTGTCACTGCTGATCATAGACTTTGTTAGGACTGATATGATCCACATGTCAAGAGACAAATGTCTCTGTGACCAACAGAGTTTTCTGATGCAGTTATTTATTCCAATCTGACAGAGGTGAGAAATGTTTGCTATCATAGCAAAATAGAGATGTAGGATTATTCCCTTTGTGAGGACCACAAGTAGCTTGTGTAGTTCTGACATTTATGAGAAATAAACCCAGGAACTTCTGAGGGTTTTTAAATCACTCTTTACAAGCTTTCTTGCTGTTTGCAAACCCTTCCGAATTTGAAATGATCAGATCATGCAGGGAATTGATGCTGTAAATCAATGAAAGACAACAGGAACAGAAAACCCAGAAGAGAAAAAAATAGTTCTGCCTCATGTCACCCACACAGTCCTGCATTTCCAAATGAGTTTTTCAGAGCATATTTCACCATTAAGAATATTGTGATCTGACATAATAAAAGTAAGGTATTTACTCACAGGCACCTCATTTGGAGAACAGAAAGAAAATATTATAAAACTATGTACCACATATATCTATTTTCTTAGTATTCATTGCCTCCCTGAATTTATATTCTTCACAGTCTGTTGCTGGCTTTTGTTTTCTATGGCCTTGTGTTACAAATGCAGCCAAGGAGAAGCATGTACAAATGATTCTTCTTGCAGAGATGTCAACGCAAGGTGCAAAAGAAACAAGCTAAAAATTCCCTTAGTGTAGCTGCTAGTATATATGTATGCTCACATAACTGACTTAAAAACAACTGATACAACGACAAAAACCCAATTACTAATACAGGAAGTGAAGTTTTATGAGCACTGGACAATTACGTTCTGCCAAACATAAGATTATTTCTTCCCTAAAATAGTACCAGTGTCAGAAAATATTTGCTAAGATGATAATATTTTATCTGTAAGCTACTAGTAAGAATTCATTCTTTTAAGTTTCCCGATATCTGAAACCATAATGCTTATATGTGTACTTTTTCCCTTTTATTGAAAGGAGATTTTTCTTAAACAATGAATCCTGATTATGGATTCCCCTCTCTCTCTTATCTTTCCTATTCCTTCCCACCTCACCTTCCATCTGGATCTACTCTGCCCTGTCTCTCATTAGAAAACAGGGCTCAAAGATAAAATATTAAAACGATATAAAATATATTAAGATAAAATGAAAACTAAGAATTCTGAATTGTAGAAAACAAACAGAACAAAGGACCCAATAGAAGGCACAAGAATCATAGACTCTTTCATGATTACACCAAAGAATCCCATAAAAACACTAAACTGGAAGCCATAATATATACACAGAGAACCTGGTACACACCCATGCAGGCCCTGTACATGCTGCTTCAGTTTCTGGTAGTTCATATTTATATCTAACCATGTTGACTTAGAAGCCCTTGTTTTCTCGGTGTATTCTTTCCCCTCTGTATCTTACATTCTTGCTGCCTCCTCGTCCACAGGGTTCTGTTAGCTCTGTGAAGAGGAACTGTTTGGAAACACCTCTTTTAGGATTGAGAATTCTAAGGTTTTTCTCTCTCTGCATAATGTCTGGGTGTTGGTCACTGTACCTGTTCCCATCTCCTGCAGGAAGAAGCTTTTCTGATAAAGGCTGAACAAGGCCCTGATCTACCAGTGTGATAGTTAGGGTTTCTACTGCTGTGAAGATACATCTCCATGACAACTTTTATAAAGGAAAACATTTAATTGGGTGATTTACAGTTCAGAGGTTAAGTCCATTATCATCATGGTGCTGCAGAGGTAGCTGAGAGTTCTACATCTTACGTAGGAAAACAGAAGTGTCTAAGACATTGGGTGTGGCTTGAGCATATATGATCCACAAAAGTCTGCCTCCACAGTGATACAGTTCCTCTAAGTCCACATCCACTCCGACAAAGCTACATCTCTTAATTGTACCACTCCCTTTGGGGTGCCATTTTCTTTCAAACTACCACAATGAGTATAGCCGCATATCATTAAAAGTCATTTATTGCTAGACATATTTTAAGAACAGTAGTACTTAGTTTTACCCTATGTCTCTGGGCCAGTGGTTCTCAACTTTCTTCATGCTATGTTGTGATGACCTCCAACCATAAAGTTATTTTGTTGCTTACTTCATAATATTATTTTGCTACTGTTGTGAATTTTAAGATACATATTTTGGAGATAGAGGTCTGCCAAAGGGGTTGTTACCCATAAGTTGAAAAGCACTGCCCTGTGTTGTATAGTCCCTGGGTCTTGGTCACCCAACCAGGGTTTGATATTAGTTCCATCTCTTAAACTGGGACTTAAGATAAATCAGATGTCATTTAGTTATTTCCACAGTCTTTAAGCCATCATAAAAACAGCATATCTTTCAGGGAGGATACCATTGTAGATCAAATTATAAAATATGTAGCTGAGTTGGTGTTTATATTTCTCCTTTGTTAAAGTGCTATGGTGGATTGAATAAGAATATCCTCCATTGGCTCATATATTCAAATGCTTAGTCTGCAGAGAGTGGCACTATCTGAAAGGATTGGAAGGATTGGGAATTTTGCCATTGTTGAAGGAAGTTTGTCACTGGGGGGTGGGGGTTGGGCTTTGAGGTTGCTAAAGCCCATGCCAAGCCCATTTCTCTCTCTCTCTCTCTCTCTCTCTCTCTCTCTCTCTCTCTCTCTCTCTCTCT
>CABHPQ010165826.1:6520-51301 GCA_902168405.1 Peromyscus aztecus | reverse complement strand
TCTCTCTCTCTCTCTCTCTCTCTCTCTCTCTCTCTCTCTCTCTCTCTTTCCTGTAGATCAGAATGTAATTCTGAGCTTCTGCTCTAGTAACGCACAGGAAGCCATATCGCCAGTCATGATGAAAATGGACTAAATGTCTGAAAATATAAGCAAGCCAATAAATGCTTTCTTATGAATTGCCTTGGTCAGGGAGTCATTACACAGTAATACAAGTAAAACAAGGCTTTAGTCATAATTAGGTACCAGGACTTTGGTATTGCTATCATAGGCTTGACTATGCTTTTGTTTGAAGGAATATGTGAGATAGATCATTGAATCTACTCTGAGAAAAAAGGTAAAGAAATAATAGGATAAATAGGTAGATCACTGAATCTATACTGAAAAGAAAAAGGGGAAGATATAAAATGACAAAAGGTAGATTATTGAAACTTTTATGAAAATATGAATATGGTAACATAAAAGGTCAATTTTTGAATCTACTTTTAAAAAGGAACTACTTGTTTTAAATAGGATAAGTAATGAAAATTTTTTGAGTTTATCAAATGTTACTGGACTTGACATTGTTAATATATATATAATGGAGCTTTTTGTCTGAATCTGTCAAATGTTAATAGACTAGACATCGTTAATGTAATCTTGACTGTGTATATTGTATATGCTTATTGGGTATAATTTTTCTTGTATTAGTTATAAGCTTTTTATTTTTAGACAAAAAGAGAGGAAATGTGGTGGTATTGTGTTGCCCAAAATATTGTGCACCCTAATAAACTTATGTGGGGTCAGAGACAGAACAGCCACTAGATACAAAGGCTAGAAAATGGTGGTACTCACACCTTTAATCCTAGCACTCCAGAGGTAGAAATCCCTCTGGATCTCTGTGAGTTCAAGGCCACATTGGAAAAGGCCAGGCATGGTGACTCGCGCCTTTAATCCCAGAAAGCAAGCCTTTAATCACAGGGAGTGGTAGAAAGCAGAAACATATATAAGGCATGAGGACCAGAAACTAGAAGCATTTGGCTGGTTAAGCTTTCAGGCTTCTAGCAACACAGTTCAGCTGAGAGCCATTTGGATGAGGACTCAAAAGCTTCCAGTCTGAGGAAACAAAACCAGCTGAGAAGTTGGCCAGGTGAGGTTGGCTGTGGTTTGTTCTATCTCTCTGACCATCCAGCATTTCACCCCAATAACTGGCCCTGGGTTTGATTTTATTAATAAGAACTTTTAAGATTCATGCTACAAATATGAAAGACTTTAGGACCTTGGATTAGTAAAATGTTTGAACACTTTAAATAGGGTTTAATGCACCACTCCAGGCATAGCATGGAAAACAGTAATGCTAGAAGTCATGTAAATTATAATGGAAAGGCTCAAAAGGTTAAAGAGGGGAAGAATATAAGTATCCTAAAGATCATTCGTAATGTATTTTGGTAGAGAATGTGGCTGCTTTCTGGCATTATACTAAAATATGCCTGAGTCTAAATTGAAGACTTTTGGATTAATATAATTGACAGAGGGGATTTAAAGACAACCTAGTATTGACACTGTATTGCAGTTATTTGTAATGACCATTATGCATATCTATAATGAAAAGCAGCAAGTTAGACAAAGATAAACAAAGTATACAGTTGAAGGAGAAAAGGCACACCAGGAAAGGCCATGTGGGAGCCTAGTACTGTGCTCAAGGATATAAAAAGCAAAGAAAGAAAAGCCTGATATAAATGGCATAAAGGAAGGGGTTACTTCTGACCATGACCCTAAACAGTTAAGCTTCCAACTTGTGAAAAGGAGTTAAAGAAAAGTGTAAACATTGAAAGAAATCAATAGCAAAATGTTGATTCAAATGTAATTGGAGTAGGGGACCAAGTTCTAGCCTCATCATTCAACAGAACGTGGCACCTTCAGCTATGATTCTAGCTATAGAGTCAGGAATACGAGAAAGAGGCTGTGGATTCCCCCTCCTTGACTAAAGAAAGGCACTGAAGACAGGTTTGTGTCCAGGGTGCCCTAGCATGGAATTTCAGACAAGCCATTAACATGAAGGTGTGAAGGTAAAACCTAGATTATGTTGAAGATCTAGAGATGTTAGAGATGCCACGGCCATAGCATACCTGCCAATGAAAGCTGCAGACTGCATGTGGAACTAGTCCAAGAAGAAGTACTGTGCACTAAACAAAGCTGCAAGGAGTTGGAGATCTGAAGAGTGCTTTGACATCAAACATGGGGATGTAGAACTTGGAATTTATTCTTCTGGTTTATGTTCTCACTTTGGTCCAGCATTTCTTCACTATATTCCCTTTCTTTCTTTTGGCAACGGTAATGTGAGTTCTGTGCCAATGTATGTTGAATGTGTGTGTCTGCTTTTTTATTTTCATCTTACAGAGTTTTACAGAGATTGCCATGAGTCTCACAAAATATTTTTTCGTTAGTCTTTTCAATAATTTTGAGACAGTAGTAGACTATGGAGACTTTTGAAGTTGTACTGAATGCATTTTTGACATGTGATATATCTACAAGCCTATGGAAGCCAGGAAGCAGAATTTAGTGGCTTGAGTAAGAATGTTTCCCCTAGGTTCACACATTTGAATGCTTAATCACCAGGGAGTGGCACTATTTGAAAGGATTAGAAGCATTAGTCTATGAGGACTTGTTGGAGGAAACATGTTGTGGGGTGTGGGCTTTGAGGTTCCAAAACTCCACACCAAGACCTGTGTCTCTTTCTCTCTTTGCCCACAGATCATGGTGAAGTTCTCATCTACAGCTATAGCACCATGTATTCTGCCTTGCTCCCTGCCATGGTAATAATGGATTAAACCTCCAAAATGATGAGTAAGCTCCCAATTCAATTCTTCCTTTTGTAAGAGTTGCCCTGGTCATAGTATACATTCACAGGAATAAAACAGTGAGTAGGACAAATGCAGAGTACTTTGTTATACCAAAGATGGTAGAAAAGGGTTACAGGCTTTGTGTATGCACCAGCTTAATTTCTCCATCTTCAATGAGTTTTTTAAGTGTGGTCTTCAGCAATAGGGCACGGTCGTCAGTTTGCAAAGAGCAATTTATAATCTTGGCAATACTCTGGCTTGTTTGGGAATTCACATGGGATACATTTATCCAACAACACAATTAGATACAGTCCAATCCTGGTACTAGACACTGTGTTTGGTGACAAGTACTGGCCAGTTATGGCACATTCTTCCTATTATTTGGTGATTTTATTTAGATCACTTTCAAATATCTATACATATTTAAATTAAAAATAAAATTCAATTTCAGAAATTTAATATATAAGCAAGCTTTATAATGTAGAAAGTTATAATTTATTTTGTGAAAAGTCATATATATGTACTATGTTTATGTCATTCACTACCCTCTCCCCATATCCTGGAATATCTTCCTCAATTCCCCTCAAATTCATGTCCTCTTTTCTTTAATTATTTCTTGCAATTTACATGCATATGAATATATAATTTCAACCTTCTCAGTTCCCTTAGTTTTGCTAGTATGTATGATTTTAGGGGTGACTCTTTAGTATTAGATAACTATTTGGGTGTCTTATCAATAGGGAAGACTGCTCTGCCCTCTCTTGGCAGGCATTGATGGCCTGTGGCTTTTCATTTAGTCATTGGATCTTTTGAGATTCCATCCATCCGTATTGGAATGTCCATCTGTATTGACATTGTACATACTCTGTAGTCATATGTTTTGCAGTACCTAGGTGCAGCCTCCTTGTCTTCTATAGAAGACAATATCTCACAGCAGATATCTTGTCATGGTCCTCTTGCTATTATAATTTTTCTACTTGATCTCATTTCATGTTCCTGGGACCATGGGTATTATAATCATTTTGTAGATGTAATAGAGCTGAATAACCCGTGGCCAGATAGTCTCTGCATTTTGGGAAGTTGTGGCTTTCTATAAATACTGTTGGTTGTTTTTCTTTACTCCTTTGTCTTTTTGGGCCCACTACCCAGCTCCCAAATAAATACACAGAGGCTTATTCACACTTATGAATGTCTGGCCTTAGCTTGGCTTGTTTCTAACCAGCTATTCTTAACTTATATTATCCCATCTATCTTTTGCCTCTGGGCTTTTACCTTTCTCTGTTCATGTATACCTTTCTTTACTTCCTTGGTTTGCTGTGTAGCTGTGTGGCTTGTCCCTGAAGTCCTTTCTTCTTTTCTTGTTCCTTGATCTTCTTTTTATAAATTTCTCCTATTTATTGTCTCTGCCTACCAGCTCTGCCAATCATTTCTCCTGCCTGGCTGTTTGATGATCAGCGTTTTATTGGACCAGCCAGGTGTTTTAGTCAGGCAAATTAGCACAGCTTCCCAGAGTTAAACAAACACAACATAAAAGAATGCAACACATCTTTGCATCATTAAACAAATGTTCCACAGCATAAACAAATGAAGCACATCTTCAGCTAATATTCTGCAACATATGAAAATCTTCATTTGCTGCAAAAAGTAGCCTCTGTGATGAGAGGTGAGAGCTACACCATCTGTGGGGTAATAGGTTCAGTATTAAAAATACAGGTGGATGTTATACTGGTTTGAGAAACTAGCAGTAGTGGGGTTCTCCACTAGGTTTAGTGGTCAATAAGCCAGGTATTTGGCTATGTTTACAGTACTTTGCTTGATTTCTCGCCTAGAGAGTGTGTCTTAGTGCTAGAAAGCTGTTGGTTGCTTTCAACTATTGCACTTTCAGGGATAACTTGCCATGCTGATAAATGCTGTGTATCCTAGACATCACTGTTTGGTAGTGCAATCAATTGCTTTAAGCCTTAGCATCTTGCATAATACTTTCCAGTCATATGAGAGCTAGTCTTTGGTGAGAAGTCTTACTGGTAGTTACAGCTCAGTCCATTCAACTCCTCAGCATAGACTATCTCACCAACATCGTGCATGCTAAACCTCTTTTAGTGTTGTTGGTTAGGGTAGTTTTAGTGAGCCCCTCCAAATACTATACGTTATTGTTTTTTCATTGATTAACTCACCAAGGTTGAAGACATCTATTGCTTTCATTATTCCACATGTGCATATTCAGCTTTTCTAGCACTGTTTGTTGGTGTTATCTTTTTTCCTGTGTATGTTTTAGTTCTATTTTTTTATTCTACATAAATTTTCCAATAAATACATTTTTACTTAGTTAAATTTATTCTAAACAATTGTCATTTTATCATATGCAAGATAAAAAAAATAATTGTTAATCTGGTACAGAGTTGAACAATATACAGGATGTTGCCTGGGAACTGAATCCACATGCTTGTATTAAATAGATGGATAGATGTTTTACTTTCTTTTTCATTAAGTCATTCTCTCATACAGTACCTCCTGACCATAGTTACCCCTCCCTCCACACCTTTCAGTCCCACCTCTCCACCTTCTCTCTCCCTGAGATCCATTCCTCCTCTTTCTCCACTTCCCTTCACAAAAGTCCAGGCATAACACGGATATCGCCCAAACACAACAAAACAAGTTACACTAGGACTCACACATGCCATATGAAGGTATGTGCCTAGTGGCAACCCAGGTTGAGTACATCATGAGAACACAGCTCACTGCATCAACTAAGCAGGGCTCATTGGGGCTCATAGAGAGTGAAGCAACAATCATGAGCCTATATGGGTCTAAGATATACTGATATTAAAACCATGTGTAAATAACCTTGTGAGTCAGATAAATTCCTAAAATCCAACATTATCATTTTAATATGGAAGGACAGTCTTAAAAATCAATGAAAGTAAATGTATTTAAAAAACAATAAATAATCACCCTTTGAAATATACATAGATTTTTTTTCTATTACTGAAAATAGATTTTTTTCATATATTCTGACTATGGTTTCCCCTCTCATAACTCCTCCCAGTTTCTTCCCATCTCTCTTCCATACCTTTTCTGTCTCTAGTTAGCAGAGACACCTCAGCTATTAAAGACTAGGCTTACAACCAAAAATAAGTTGAGTTTTAATATCTGAGACATCCATTAACTGGAAAATAACCAAATTATTAACAAATATTTCCTTATTGTCTTATGCTTATTGAAGTTAGGTTTTAATTCATTGGTTAGAAAGAATTATCTTCGAATTTTTAAAATTAACATTCAATTACGTCACTTTCATCTTCCTTTTCTTCCTCCAGCCCATATCATGGTCCCAACTCTCAATTTGAAAACTGGGTTTTTACTGTTATTGTTACATTTCTATATGTGCATGAGTGTGTGTACAAATATATGAATATTTTTGTTGCTTGTGTAAGTGTTTTCCCAAAATACATAATTAGGAAAAATGTGAAGATAAAAGAATAAATATACTGTAAATTTGTGTATTCTATTAACTTAAATTACACAAATTTAAAATAAGAATATATTTGAGAGATACAAAAATAAATAAAATCTAGAAACAGAAATTTGTCCTCTCAATTTCCATTGTTGTACAGTACATTTCCTTTTAATTTATTCAAATAACCATGTGAGACAAGAGTCAATTGTTATATTGAAGGGGAAAGTAGCAAACGAACATTAAATGACATATTTTGTGAATTATTGAAAGAGAATCAATTTTCTTAAAAGGTCATTGTTATAGTTATTTCTATTTCTTATAATCAAATAGACATTCTCATCCATAAAGAGTGATTCTGGGAGCTTTCATTCTAGTCTATGAATGAAATATTAGAAATTAAAGTTCAGATATCCACAGAATTTTATTCAAATAACTTATAATTTGACTTTTGATTCTTGATATAATCATGAATAGATAGTCTCAAGTACCTGGCTTGAAACTGTATAATACCAGTAAATTGTAAGAGAGTTTATTTTTATTCCACCTCTTATCTCAACAGAATAATGCTTGTGTTAACCACATGCACCCACTATAAATTCCACATAAGATGCTATGGACAAATAGTTAAAACATCTCAATGCCCTAGAAAACAAAGCCAAAAAATGTCAAAGTGCATTTGAATGTTTACTCAGATGAGGAATAAGACACTACTGTGAACTTGCAGATTATTACATGATATTATGACTTTCAAAGGAGACTCAGGTACCCCATAACTTCAGAATAGAACCAATAAAAGGCACATTTAATGAATAGATCCATTTTTATAGTCTCAGGAATTCATATCAGTTTCTTATCAAATATATTTATTTATTCAACTTTGCTTATGCTATCCTAGGCTTCTTTAATTTCACTCTGTATAAGAGCAGAGACATGTCAGTGTTGGTAACAAACCTTGCAAACACTAGGCACTAAATTTTGATCAATAGAACTTTGTAAAAAGCCAGACACAGTGCAACTTCCTCTAACCATAACCTTTTAGGGTTGAGTAGAGACAGAAGGGTCCTTGTAGCTCATTAGCCAACTAACACAGCTATAAAGATGTGCTTCTCATTAGTGAAAGATCCATTTCAAAAAGTGAAAGTAGAGACTGGAAGTGTGGGGACAAGAACTTGGATGAATGAGGAGAGGACTAATTTAGTCTCATACACTAGTATGAGAGCAGAATTTTTTTTAAAAAAAAATTGGAGAGCAATTGAGGAAAATCTCTTGATGTTGATCACAGGCTTTCACACACATTCACAGGTGCAAATGCAGAAAACATCCACACAATGCACACATACATACTGGAGTAAAGACCCCAAATGTCAGATTCTAAATAAGCTAAACTTGTTTAAAAATGTGCTTCACTTCTTCTAGACTCTTATGAATAAAGAGTAGAAGAGTAAGAATTAAGATCCAAGGGCCGGGCGGTGGTAGCGCATGCTTTAATCCCAGCACTTGAGATGTAGAGCCAGGCAGATCTCTGTGAGTTCGAAGCCAGCCTGGTCTAAAGAATGGGATCCAGGACAGGCACAAAAACTACACAGAGAAACCCTGTCTTGGAAAAAAATAAAGAATTAAGGTTCAAGACCTACTAAAAACACTCAGTTTCAAGATATTATTTATTATAACTGTTTACTAGGGTAGAACTTCCTTGTTTACCCCAAAAGAGTATGACTGAAAAGAAGAAGAAAATTCACAGGAAAAATGCAATCAACATTTTTTCCAAATAATGCATTGATTATATAACAATGATTAAAATATAGCTGATGATTTTATAATGGCAGACTGTGAGTAAAGGAGGTACATAGTTGATTACTTTTTAAGAAATAATGTACTCCAGTTGATCTTCATGGCCAATACATCCTAAGTGTAAACCCTTGTAGGCTTTCTGGTAGAAATTTATATGTACATTACAAATGCAAAATTACATAACTTGAAATGAAGATCAGTGCATAGTTAGAGGACGTTTATTACATGGTTAATTTACCTAACATATTGCATTCCTGCCACAAAGAAGACAAGAACAACACAGAATTAGAATAAGGTTGAAAATTAACCCACACATACCTGGTCTAATTATTTTTGACACAATACCAAAGACTATATATGTAAGATGTAGTTTTAGTTACTACTAGAAAAACACTTTCAGAATTTTTGTCTCAACATTGTTATTCACTTTCTTCTTTCTCATTCAATATCTCTCATTTCTATGTCTCCCCCTCTCTCTTTATATCTCTCTCTCTTTCTCTCTCTCTCTTTTGTAGGTGAATTTCTAAATGGTCTTATCAAATAAGAAACACAGAGCCAAATATAGCTTTGTGAAAGCCTTAGAGATCAGGGAAACAATGAGAGCCACCAGCTAACCTTAACTCACCACACCGCCATAGCTTCCCAAGAGAGCTACTTCCTGTCTACCCAGGCTTTTATTGCATTGCTGTTCTGCCCTCTCATTGGCTCTTAGCCCAGCTACCTCACTTTCTTGTTACTGCCTGTCTGTACAGACCTCCAGGTCTCTATGGTTAGTACTGGGATTAAAGGCATGTGTTACCACTCTTGGCTGTTCCCTAGTGTATCCTTGAACACACAGAAAATCTGCCTGTCACATGATCGGAATAAGGGCATGTGTTACCACTGCCTGACTTTTGTGTTAATGCCTTGTTATTACCTCTGATCTCCAGGCAAACTTTATTTATTAACATACAAGTAAAATATCACCACATTTCAGCACAAATAAAACATCACCTCTCTTTCTCTCTCTCTCTCTCTCTCTCTCTCTCTCTCTCTCTCTCTCTCTCTCTCTCTCTCTCTCCCTCTCTCTCACTTTTATGGAATGTTATTTTCAGATGTGTTACATTTGTTTATGCAGTGGAATATTTCTCTAATGATGCAAAGTTGTATTGCATTCTTTTATGTTGCATTTGTTTAACTCTGTGATGTTGTGTTACTATGCTTGTCTAAAAGACCTGATGGTCTAATAAAAAGCTGAATGGCCAATAGCAAGGCAGGAGAAAGGATAGGCAGGGCAGACAGGCAGAGAGAATAAATAGAAAGAATAAAAGCCAGAGAGGACCGAGGAGAGAGAGAAAGAGGAAGAGAGGAAGACTCCAAGGCCCAGCTATCCAGCTACACAGCAAGCCATGGAGAAAGAAGTACAGAAAGGTATACAGAAATAGAGAAAGGTAAAGGCCCAGAGGCAGAAAATAGACAGGATAATTTAAAATAAAAAAAGCTGTCTAGAAAAGCCAAGCTAGAGACAAGAATTTATAAGTAATAATAACCCCCATGTGATTTATTTGGGAGTTGAGTGGCAGGCTCACCAAAGAGCCAAAAGAACAAAGGAATAAAAAAAAAGAGTATGTACACAAGAGATATAATTATAATTAATTAATAATTTAAAATGTATTATGCTATCTTCATATTAATTATGTGCCAAAAGTCTGCTTTTGAAATGAACAAATGGACTTTCCAAAACATGTTGATTTCATTTTTATTGTGGTTAGAACTTATATTGTTTATATTTACATTTAGATAATATCTGGTAAAATGAAAGACATAATCCCATGTAACAGTTTAGTAAAGTGAATAATATTATACTATGCTCATAAATATTTCCTAATTAATAAGAGGAACTGTCTAGTACAATTATATTTTTCTTTAGGATAAACTTCAGTATGTTTCCACACTTAATTTTACAACAAAATTTGAATACACATATTTCACGGAGAGTTTATGTGTAGGTTTATTTAGTTTTACAAAACAAGTTTCTTCTTGGAGAGAGCAACAGAGACAATTAATGATTAATGTTGCTAATTGTGAATGGGAATTTTAAATAAGGCTGTCTTGAACACAGATGGATTTACTGTATTAGGGAACATTTATGACACAGGCGTGAAAAATATTTTTTGAGTACTGACATGAGTTTCTCATGATTTATTCCATAGTAACAATTGACAGTGCCTCTTTCCCTTTAAGGACACTGCCTCTTCCTTGAAATATTCAAGAAATTCATTCTGAGAATGGTAGATGAGAGATATTTTGACTTTCTAAAAGTGCTGAAAGGAAGAGTAATTTGGGGAAACAGTATGAAAATATAAGAGAAATCCGTGAGCATTTGAGCTAAATCCAGAGATGGCAAACATGTTTTGTAGCTCTCATTTTATGTCTGTTCACATGCTGAGTTGAAAATGAAGATGTGTATTGATCAAACTCCTGAATAGAAGAGGATGCTCTAAACTCCTTTAGGCTGATGCGATGGAATAATGAATGCTCATGCCTGAAAACACATTATAATGTTTCTGGGAAGCTCTTCTGTCACAGAATGTACTTTAGAGTGATTGTGCGTTAGACTGTTCAGATTTCTCTAACAGCCTAAGCTAGAGGGCTCATAAACAACAGAAATTTATTTGTCACAGCTGAGGAGCTTGCAAAGTCCAAGATGAAGGTATGTGTACACTTGATTTCTGGAAAAGGCTTTTTCCTCAGGGATGAGGTCCTCTCATGCCCTAATATAGTGTATTATTCTGATTGTTTGAAGAACATAACCAAAGAAAGAACATGCATTTAAAAAGAGAATGTGTTAGAATGGCTTACATGATAAAGTCTAGGTAGCTCAACCATACCTTCTTCTACCAGAAAGGTTGAGAGAACCCTAATATCTCATTCATGAGGATGGATAATTCAGAATTTCTAAACTGAAACTGAGCCCTGGAAGAGTTCTGAACTGTCACTGGTCTTCAGGCCACATCAGAAGTCTAAAAAAACTGGGTTTTTGATATCTGGAAAGGAACTGCAACAAAATAGCAGTGGTAATGTAAGCAATAAAGTAGATAAACTCACAAACAAGGTAGATGAACTTGACCACATGGTAAATAAACTCCACAGGAAGACGGGAAGGTAACGAGGCATGAAGTAAAGTCTTTTCTCCAACCCTGATTCCATCTTGCTGTCACCACAAAGTACTGCCCACATTTAGAATGTTCTTCTCACTTAAAAAAAAATCCCAGCATGGAGATGACAGAGATAGGAATTTGGCATGATTTTCCACCCTAGAAAGGAGCTTTGAATTCTGAGAGAAACAGAATCAGTTTTTTAAGAATGTACATCTAGGAAGTAAGTCACATTTCAGTGGAATTCCACAGACCTAACTTCAGTGAACACATCCAAGAACAGTTGAGCAGTCCAAATTAGTCTTTATAGGAATAGGAGGAGGGCACAAAGCTAAGAGAGTTGGTTGGAAGTAGCCAAGGGTAAGTGAATCTTTAATGATGAGAAGGGTTAGAAGAGAGAAAAGCAACAAGGAAGATGCTGAGGGAATTCCCTTATAACCATCACAGGTGGCTTATATATTATTTCATTCAAATTTCAGTCAAGTCAAGAACCAAGATTTATTGTCACACCCAATAAAGAAACAAGCTGGTTTCTACAATCCTTTTTTTTTATTTTTTGATTTTTCAAGACAGGATTTCTCTGTGTAGTTTTTATGCCTGTCCTGGATCTCGCTCTGTAGACCTGACTGGCCTCGAATTCACAGAGATCTGCCGGGCTCTGCCTCTCCAGTCCTGGGATTAAGGCATGCACCACCACTGCCTGGCTGCAGAAATCCTCCTATATAAAATACTGTGTAACATTCATATTAGCCCCATTCATTAGAGGGTCTACTCAGGACTAAATGCTCCACCTGCAAAAAAACCTCACATTTCAGGTTATGTTTAAATATATTATTCTGGGAGGGCAAAAATATTCAGAAAACCTTATTTTGTAGATTTTAAAAAATTGTTGGGTTAGTTTTTTTGAAGATCATTTTTAATTATTCCAATAAATTAATCTGCCAATTAAATGGAAAATTACTTGATCAAGACATGAATGGCAGCACTCTAATATGCATTTTTAGTCATTGAATTGTCTTGATTTTTTTAATTGCTTATGAGAGTGAACATACAGTCTGCTTACCACAAATTATGGAGTTGAGTGTACTAGTAATTGGAAAAACAGCATCGTGGTCACATGATCTCCCCCGCTAGTTAAGTATAAAGAATTCTTAATGAGTTAAATTGTATGACTTGCATGACAAAAACATAGCTCCTTAATGTAACAAAGTACATCTATTTACATAAATGTGCAAAATTACATGATATTGTTTAATTTATAATTGTGATTGAGAGTTTAATGATTTAAAAACTGAGTGCATACTTTAATATATATTGAATAGTTTTATGTTTTATGCTACATGCAATCAGTGATAAACCCAGAGAACATATTAAGGCCATTCTACAAAACTGTATCTATAAATAAAATTTAAAAATATTCATTTTAGAGATATGTGCATTTCCCATTCTCTTAAGATAAATATCAGTTGACTGTATTAACTTCTGACATTAGAAACATATTTATAAGAAAGATAAGACTTTTTAATTCTGCTCTTACAAACTAAGTCTAAAAATTTGCCTGCTTAGATAAATTTTTTTCTGGGTGCAAACTACATTTTGTTTCTTTTATAAATATGCTTTAATAAAATATTACTTTTTTAGGAAATTATAAAAATATTTATATTATATAGTATAGTCAGAACAGAGTCATGATGAGGTCTCCTGTTATAGTGTTGCAGGCACACGGACACAGAGTAATAATAAAATAAATCTCAGGAGGTATCACCCACGTCTTTAATTTTGGTCCCCTTCAACAATTTAGATTCAATAAAATTGAATCTGAGATAAGGAAAAGAAGTTCTTCTCATATGGGTGGCATTAAATACAATAATCAAACAAATAATGTAATATTTTTGGACAGTATTGTACTATCATTTTACAGAATTTCTACCAATGAAATTCAACTATGTATTATTATTATTTCTAAAGGTCATGTTAATAATGAAATATCCACAAAATTCTAGTTATACAGTACTTAAAGTATCTTAAAATTTATTATACTTAGAAATATAAAACAAATTATAGGTAATCTGAAAATTTGGTGTGATCAATCTGCATATTAGAAGCTCTTTTAGAAATTAGAAACACAAAAAATAAATCATTCAATGTCTTGCTGTGAAATGTTTCTTAGGAAAACATGAACAAACATTTTTTATCCCAGATAGGACACCTGTGTGTCATAAAAGTAATCATTCATTCCATCTAAGTCAAGCTTGGTTGACTAATGCTATGTTTGGAGTTACTCAAAAGAGTGTGAGTATCTCAGTGACAGCTGTATCAGGGAAAATCCCAGAGCAGCATTGTGAATCTCAAAACAACACACCTGTAGAGATCTTACAGTCAACATAGCTGCACTCTGGCTCCTCTCCACAGCGAATGTTTATGTTGCCCTGGGGAGCAGTTCTATGCATTTTACATTTTCCAATACCTTACTACTTCTTGTGAGTGTCTTTTCTATCTTTCTTCCTTCCTTCCTCCCTCCCTCCCTCTCTCCCTCTGTCTCTGTCTCTCTCTGTCTCTCTCTGTCTCTCTCTCTCTCTCTCTCTCTCTCTCTCTTTCTTTCATTTTTTTGAATCTTGAAACACTGCATTCAGCCTCCAGGAAGAAATCTTGCAATTCTGAGCAAATAGTTGCAAAGCACTTAAATACATGATTAAAATGCAGTATCAAGTACCATAAGTATGTTACTTTTTTTTACCTTTTTCTAGGTTCATTAATTTATTTCCTCTGTACCAGATGAATTTTGTTTTGATTAAAAAATTCAGAACTATTTAAAAAGCTATGACAGAGTACTATATTATAAAGCTCCAAACTTAATATGAATTAATAGTAATATAAAATAATTTCATAAACTATCTCTGATACTAATATTTAATATCCCTTGTCGTGAGAAATGTTTGATAAGCACAACTTAATGAAGGAATCACTGATTCAGGCTCACAATTGGGGGATAGAGTTCTGCAAAGCCAGAAAGCCATAGTGACACCAGGCAGCTCTTCAACCTATATTCTGAGTTAGAAAGCAGAAAGAGGTGAATTTTCTTGCTCCAGTGCATTCTCATATTTATTCAGTCTGGGGATCTAATCCATGAGGTGGTGAAATCTATATCAGAATGGGTCTTCCTTTATCATTAAAAAATATCAAGAAACACCCTCATCGGTGAATAGATATATTTTCCCAGGTAATACTACTTTAGACAAGTTGATACTAAGATTTCTGTGAGTATTGTATTGCATATCACAGTAGCCTCCATTCAATTGGACAATAAATAAATGTTGAAGGTCATTCTACAAGACTGAGGATCAAACATTTGTTTTATAAACACACATGCACACTAGAAAGAAACACAGATATAATGCACAAGTACACACACTCTACCTTGCCTGCAATACACAAGACCTTTATTGTAGGCAAAGAATTGGGAAGGAGGAAAGTGGATACAAAAATAAGTCAATAAATATACACTAAGGGAAACCAATGTAAAACTAAAGGTTGGTCTCTTTAAGAAAATATGAAACATTAAATGTCTAGTTGCCAAAGTATTAATTAAACGTTGTTTACTTTATTTGATTTTAACCCAGTATTCAATCCAATGAACTGTGGATCCAATATCATGGTTATGGCTGAAATCTGAATGAGGTGACTGGAAAATCTTGATAATACTAAAAACTCCTTTACTTCATGAAAACACTGGAATAGGAAAAAATATATGTAACAATAATTGAATGTTTGGGCTCAAGAAACGACTTAGCTGTTAAAATGACTTATTGCTTTTGCAGAGAACCCAGGTTCAATTCCCAACAATCAAATGGCTGCTCACAATTCTAATTCCAGTTTTAGGATATCTAATGCCCTCTTGTGGCCATACTGGACACTTCTTGCAAGTGATGTCCATACACATACGCAGGCTGAACATACATATGACTAACTAAAAAAGGAGCAATATAATTCCTTGTACATGATCTAAGAAAGAAAACCTTCATCCATGTTTAAACTTGAACCAGAAAGATCATGTCTTGAATCTTTACTACCTTTATAAATAATTTAATTTATAGATTATAATTTTTAAATGTATCAAGTAATAAGTGCATGAATGTAACTTGGTTATATTTTTATTAATAATCTAAGTTGTGAAAAGTAGGAAGCAAGCAACCTTAGTTTCTCTGATTTATTAAATGGGCTGAATTGATGCACAGTCATTCACACAACTACATGAACTCAAAATTCTTTGAGCTCTTTAATTGGAAAAAAAACAGATGCATTAGTTTAATTATGTGTTTATGTGTTGGAGGGAAGGACATGTGAAGATAAGTCCTCATGTAGTCTAGTAGATGTCAACCATTCATAACTGATATTATAATAAGAGCAATCTCTCCAATCCCCAGCTCTTCTTTATTTTCTAAAATTGAGAGAACCCCAACGTCATGTGCTGGTGCTACAAATTGTCCATTCTCCAAGGAAACTTTGATTATTTTATCAGGGATTATAAACATAAAGACAATGCCTCTGTGTGTGACCACTGCCACTGATATAAAATAATCATATAATTATTGTGGTAGTTAGGACTGGGTATATCCACATGTGTTCATGAATATATAGTATACAATTTTCAAAATATAATATTATATACATATATACAATTTATATAGTAGATATAATACATATATTATTGAGAAGAAGAAAGAGAGAGGGAGGGAGTGCTATAAAGCAACATAGAAAATTGAATAAAAGATGACTATTCCAAGAGATGCAGGAATGGTTCAAAATACAAATGTTTGTCAATGTAATCTACCATATAAACTAACTGAAAGAAAAAAAATCATAATCTCATTCCATTCTGAAAAGGCCTTTCACAAAATTCAGCACCCCTTAATGACAAAAGTTTTGCAGATATCAGAGTTAAAAGGGACGCACCTAAACATTATAAAAGCAATATACAACAAGCAACAGCCAACATCAAAAAGTGGAGAGAAACTCAAAGCAATTCCACTAAAATAAGAAACAATACAAGGCTTTCCACTCTCTCCATATTTACAAAATATAGTACTTGACATTCTAGGTAGAGTAATAAGACAAGTGAAGGTTATCAAAGGGATACAAATTTAAAGGAAGAAGTCAAAGTATCATTATTAGTAGATGATATGATAGTACACACTAGCAACCCCAAAAACTGTACCAGGGAACTCCTATATCTGATAAGTGCATTCAGTGAAGTGGCTGGATACAGGATTAACTGAAAAAAAGTAATCAGTAGCCATCCTATGTACAAACTATAAACAGGTTGAGAAAGAATAAAGGAAAATAAAACCCTTCATAAAAGCCACAAATAATAAAAAATATCTTGGGATAACTTTAACCAAGCAAGTGAAAGATCTGTTTGAGAAGAACTTCAAGTCTTTGGAGAAAGAAATTGGAAAAGATATCAGAAGATAGAAAGATCTCCCATGTTCATGGATCTATAGGATTAACATAGTAAAAATGACAATCCTATGAAAACCAATCTACAAATTCAATGCAAAATTCCACTACAATTCTTTACAGACCTTGAAAGAACAAGGTATTGGTATTTTTTAAAAAAAGCATATTGATCAATGGAATAGAATCAAAGACCCAAAGGTAAATCCACACACTTATGGACACTTGATTTTTGACAAAGATGTCAAAACTATACAATGAAAAAAAGAAAGCGTCTTCAACAAATGGTCCTGGCTTAATTGGATGTCAGCATGTAGAAGAATGCAAACAGATCCATATCTACCATCTGTACAAAATCCAAGTCTATGTGGATCAAATACCTCAATGTAAAAGCAGATATACTAAACCTGATAGAAAAAGTAAGGAGTAGCCTTCAATTCATTGGTACCAGAGGTCAATTCCTGCATAGATCGCTAATAACACAGACACTAAGAATGGACCTCATGAAGCTGAAAAGTTTCTGTAAGTCACAGGATACCATCAATAAGACAAAATGGCACCGTGTAGAATGGGGGGGGGGATTCACTAACCCCACATCTGACAGAGGGCTAATAACTAAAATATATGAAGAACTTCACAAACTATATATCAAAAGACTCAAATAATTCCATTAAAAAGAGGGTATGATCTAAACAGAAAATTCACAAAGAGAAATCTCAAATGGCAAAGAAGCACTTAAAGAAATGTTCAACATTCTTAGCATCGGGAAAATGCAAATCAAAAGGACTCTGGGATTCTACTTTACACCTGTCAGAATGGCTAAATTCAAAAGCACAAGTGACAACTCATGCTGGTGAGGATATGGAGCAAGGGGAACATTCCTCCATTGATGATGTGAATGCAAACTTGTACAGTCACACTGGAAATCAATATGGTTGTTTCTCCGAAAACTTGGAATTGATCTTCCTGAAGACTGAGCATATACATTCCAGCATATACCCAAAGGATGCTCAGTCCTACCACAATGACATTTGCTCAACTATGTTCATAACAGCAACTTTATTTGTAATAGGCAGAAACTGGAAAAAAATTAGATGTTTCTAAACTGAAGAATAGATAAAGAAAATGTGGTACATTTACACAATAGGATATTACTTAGGTGTTAAAAAATAACATCATAAAATTTTCAGACACATGGATGGAACTAGGAAAGATCATTTTGAGTGAGGTAACCCAGACCCAGAAAGATAAGCATGGTATATACTCACGTATAAGAGGGTATTAGTTGTAATGTAAAGGATAATCATACTGCAGTCCACAGACCCAGAAAGGCTAAGTAACAAGGAAGGCTCAAGGGAATCTCTCTGGGAAGGGGAAATAGAATAGATATTGTGGTAGACTGGGGATGAATGGAGACAGGAAGAGGAGGGATTAAATGAGAGAAGGATGGTTGGAGAGAGTACTCAGAACTGGGGAGAACTTGGGGGATGAGATAGAAACCTAATTCAATGGAAACTCCTAGGAATCTATAAGGGTGATATTAACTAAGAATCCTAGGAATGGAGGATAATGAGGCTGAATGGTCCATCTCCTGTAACCCGACAAGACTTCTAGTGAAAGGATTGGTACATGAAGCTAGCCACAAAACCTTCAACCTACTTTTTTTCCTGGCTACAAAATGTACTGGGGTAAAATTGGTTAGAAATTGTGGGAATGGCCAACCAATGACTAGTCCAGCTTGAGATCAATATAATTGGAGGGAGTCCTACCTGGAAGACTAGGATCCATAGGCAGGATAAAAGGAATGGCCAATCAATGACTAGTTCAGCTTGAGATCTATACCATGGGAGGGAGTCCTACCTGGAGGGCTATGACCCATAGGCAGGATAACCCAGAGACCTAGGATAATATCAAATGCAACCCTCAAAAAAGGAGAAAAAAGTCAATGAAATGGTTCCTGATGATATTCTGCTGTACTCATAGACAGGAGCCTAGCATAATCATCATCCGTTATCAGAGATGATTCACTCAGTATCTGATGGAAACAAATGGAGACTCACAGCAAAACATGAGGGGGATATCTGGGAATCCTGCAGAAGAAGGAGAGTAAGGAGTCAGAGGGGTCATGGACACAACAAGAAAATCCAAATAATCAACTAACCAGGTCTCATAGGGACTCACAGAGACTGAACCCATAATCAAGGAGTCTGCATGGGTCTGACCTAAGCCCTCTGAATATGTGTTACAGTTTTGAAGCTTCATCTTCTTGTGTGGTTCTTAAGAAGACTTAGAGTGGGGATTGTCCATTATTCTTTATCCCACTTTTGATTCCCTTCTCTTCTTATTGAGTTGCCTCATCCAGCCTTAATATGAGTGGCGGTATATAGGTGCCTACTCTTATTGTAGCTTAATGTGCCACGTTGGGTTGATATCCCAGGGAGGCCCGCCCTTTTCTGAGGGGAAGAGAGGAGTTGATGGAGGGGAGGTGCTGGAAAGGAGTTTGGGAGGAATCTGTGGTTGGGATGTAATATATGAGAGAAGAATAAATTTAACAAAAATGGAGGGCACATTGAATACTAGAATTTCACAGTAAAACCATTTGGCCTAGACATTTTTGTTTCGGAGACTTTTAATTAGTTTTTCATAAAATCCTTGTCTAATCTTAATTTGACTTTGGTAAGGGGTATATATGAAGAAACTTTTCCATTTAATTCATATTTCCCAATTTGGTGGAATATAGAATTTAAAGTATGTACTTTTGGTGCTCTGGATTCTTTCAATGTCTTTTTCTGTCTTACTTTCCATCTCTAATTTTATTAATTTGGATATTCTCTCTAAGCTTTTTAGTTTATTTGGCTAGGGATTTGTCTCTCTGACTGAATTTATCAAAGAACTATCCCTTTGTTTCTTTGAGCCTTTGTGTTGTGTTTGCTTTTATTTTATTGATTTAGGTCTTGAGTTTCATTATTTTGTCTATTCCTTTGTGTATGGCTACTTTTTTTGTGTGTTCTGGAACTTTCAGACATGCTGTTAAGTTACTAGTATGAGATCTCTCCACTTTTTTTTAATGTTATGCCTTAGAAGTCCTTTTGTTTTATAATGGGAGAAAGAAAAGGGCATCTAGGTGGCAGGGAAAGTGGGAAGGAACTAGGTAGAACAGAGAGAAGGGACAACATAATCAAGATGTATTGTATAAAAAAAGGATATTTTCAATAAAAAAAACTGTAGACAAATTTCTAAATGGTCTTATTAAATAAAAAGCACAGAGCCAAAAATAAGAGTGAAAGCCTTAGAGATGAGGGAAATAAGAATAGCCACCAGCTACCTTACCTCACTAGCTCTGTATCTTCCAAATGCCATGACTTCTTGTCTACCCAGGCTTTTATTGCCTTGCTGTTCTGCCCTCTCATTGGCTGTCTTAGCCCAGCTACATCACTTCCTCATCACTGCCTGTCTGTACAGACCTCCAGGTTTCTAATGGTTGGTACTGGGATTAAAGGTGTGTGTCACCACACTTGGCTCTGTTCCGTAGTGTGGCCTTGAACACACAGAAACCCTGCCTGTTAAGTGATCAGATTAAGGGCATGTCCTGCCTGACTTTGTTTACTTAAAATGGCTTGCTATTTCCTCTGATCTCCAGGCAAACTTTATTGAACTACAAATAAACTATTACCACATTTCAGCACAAATAAAATATCACTACAAGAAACAAAACTTGAATCCAAGTTGAAGTATTTTCAGTTTTGTAAAACTGTAAAAATGGTGGCATTGGGAGCGATCTGTGATCTTGTAAAGTTCCCCATTTTCAGCTATGGAGCCATTAAGTCTCACTGTTTACAGCAATACTTGGAAAAGAAAGACCCAGTGCTGTGCTTGAGTCTCACCTTCCAAAGTGTCCAGCCTTAGGTGAAAAGAGCTTACAAGAGTGTGACTTACTTTGATGGCCATGAAAGACTCCTCTCGCTGTCTTCACTCTTATGAAATTCCCTCCTATCTGGCTATCATTTAGAAATAAACAATATCAAATGTTATTATCAAATATTGTTAAGTTTTTTTTATAATTTATAAGGTCCATACTTGCAAATTTATATTACATAATTTATAAACAATATTTGTCTTCATTAAGGAAAATACACAAGCAACTAGAAAAAAAACTATTAATATGATACAAAGTATATAGATTTATTTTACTGTTTTGAGTTGTCTTTTAATTTTCAAAATATTCTTTAAAAAATATATCTTTGAAGCAACATTAATTTAATTTATATGTTTTTTTTCTGGAGGCGAGGGCTGTTAGACATATTTTGAAAAAAATTAAAGCCATTACACAAGAGACAAGCTTCATTTCTCTTTATCTTTTTGGCACAATAACTTTCAGATTGCATCTGATTTGACTTCTCCGTATTTCCTGTTGCAATGTTGAAACAAGCTTTGTTCCATCAGCTTCCTATTGTACACACATTCTCTTTTCCATGTGAGGTAGACTGCAGGGAGATGGTCTTTTTCAACATCCTCTGCATTCTGCTATCTCTTTATCTTCTCAGTGCCAAATGGAGAGAAGATCGGATAGACTATTTTAACTTGTCTTTGCAGCATGCCTATTTAAATGCACACCTCTATTTGTATCTACATAACTGTCCATGAATCTAATTACGCATGAGTCTACCTACACACATTTTGATGAATCAAGATTGGGGAAGAGACCTTAGACATATAAAGACAACATATGAGAACTCTTAGTGTGACACTATATGTGTCCAAGCCAAGGTGTACATAAGCATTTACAGTCACATGTCCCCTTTTCCTCAATATCAGATTTTCTCTTTCCGGTTAAACATCCTACCTCCAGTACTTGCTTAAGAGTTTCATTAATATTAGTGTTCATCTTGCTTTACTTTTCTTCCCATTATAAACACAGAGTTGGAAAAATAAAGCATTATATCAAACAGTAACAACAACAACAAAGGAATTTAATTGCCTCTAGTTCCTACTTGGTTTCAACAAGGCCATTTTCTAATGCAGAAAGGTTGTTTATCATTTTTAATACTGATTTGAGGTTTGCAAATATAATAGAATTTATGCTTCTGCTGTAGTTGCAGTGGAAAAATGAGAAATACACATTTATACAAAGAGGCAAGGGGGAGATATATAACAGGAAAAGTTTGTGCATATTTTAAAAATCAGAAGTTAAGCATTCAAGTTTTTAAAAAGTCACTGACTCAGAAGAGATCACTGAATTATTTCACATCACAGTTTCAGTGGCTCTGGAAAACATAAGGTTATGCTGTGATATGCACGTTACCTTCAATGTGTCAAGGGAATATTTTAATTTACTTTTGTTACCATGAGCACAGTAATCTGTTTAATAATGACATCAGAATCTAAAGTATTTGTAGATATCATAACTTAAGCCACTGTAGACCTTGAATGTACTAAATATAGTCTTTGTTTCAGGAGTTAAACAAGTGAATGGATGAGGAATTACCAACCAGATAACGAACTTTGAAATGTAACTATGTATTAGATACAGATAAATATTACATAGAGATTCCAATCAAGGAAAAAATCATTTTTATAAATATAGCTCCTGGGACCTTGAGAGATTGTTTAGTGGGTAAGCCGCTAAGGACCTGGGTTCAGAAACTGAGCGTTCACCAAAAAATGAGGTGGGATACAGCAGCAATAAACCCAATGCTGAAGGAGAGGGAGTAGGTGGATCCCAAGGGCTTGCTGATTAAGCAAGTTACTGGAAAGGGGGAGATGCAGAATTTGTGAGAGACTTTGTCCCAAACACTGTGGTGGAACCTGATAGAGAAGAGCACCTGGCATTGTCCTCTGGACATCTCACCACTATGTTCACCACCCCTCTCCCTGAATATTATATATTTTAGATTTTGTTTACTTTATAATATGTTACTGAAAGCAAAGACATTGATACCTTCTCTAAAAGAAAATATTCCTTTATTCAATTAAATTTTAGTTAATGGTGATGGAATTGAACTGAAATCCAAACACATGCTAGGGAAATAGAACCCTGGCCAAGTAATGGAATTACAGGCATAAGCCAAGACACCCAGCTCTATTAAATACTTTTTAATCCAGTTTGACTTCATGTTATGAAGGACGACATGCTAAATGGTTGGCTCTAGCTTGGTTCTTTGCCTCTGTGACAAACACCATGCTAATAAGCCACATTAGGATGAAAAGATTTATTTCACAGTATACCCTATGGTCGATTGTGTAGGTTAGTGTGGGCAGGGACTCAAAGAAGGGATCTGACAGAAGGAACTGAAGCTGAAGCCATGGAGGGATTCTGCTTTCTAGCATGCTTCCCGCTCTGGTTCCTGAATGACTTTCTCAGTTTCCTTTATTGTACAGCACAAGATGATCGCATAGGGCTGACACTGCCCACAGTGGACTCGACCTCCAACATCAAACATTAGTCAAGAAAATGCTGCAGAGACTTGCCTAAAGGCCAGTCTAGGGGAGGCAGTTTCTCAGTTAAGGCTTCCTCTTCCCAGATGATCCTAGCTTGTGTTAAGCTGGTCAACTAACTAACTAAATAATAATAGGTAACGAACTAACTAAATAATAACTAAATAAATAAAGAACCAGTGCAGAACCTTAATGTTTTTTGCTCTTCTTGTTCTCTCTTCATATTTTCTTCTTTATAAAATGACTGCAATATTAATTTCCATTGACCTGCTCAATCACATGTGTATGAGAAGGTATTAAAAACATCTTGTTTACTTAAGTTTGAATTATAGTTTATTGTGTTAGAATCTAAAATGTTTATCTTCTCATCTCTTTTAGTTATCTTTGTAAAATCTCCTTTTTTGCAAGTTTTGGGAATAGCATTGAGTTGCTCTTCTCTGTGGCACTTTTTAAATATTTTAATTGAGGATTTGGCTATTATGCATTTTCCATTTTTATAAGATTTACCCTTATAACTAGCCTTATTATTATCTCATGGCCTTGTAAAATCTTTAGCTTACTGATTTATATCAACCCATTTTGTACTCTGTTCCGTCTTTTTGACATATGGATATTTGTAACTACTTTACCTTTATTTGCAAAATATTGGAAGAAAAGAAAAATGCTTTAAGTGTGCTATGGAACATACAAAGTAAGCAATATTCTTCAAGTTTAAACAGAAATGAGCTTTCAAAACATGAAAAGACTCAGGGAAAAAGAATTAAATATTACCAAGTGAAACAGGTTTGTAAGAGATATTTATTATATGATTTCAATTATGTGACACTTATCAGTAGACCAAAGTGTGGAAGAAGTGTATCAGTGATTTCTAAAGATGAGTGGAAAGAGAAAGATAAAAACAGAATGTTGGGAGCCATGCAGCCTAGTTTTGGACAAGTATAGGAGTGCTTGTCCCACAAGTCTCCAGATGAGGCAAAAGCCCACAGGGACAGTCTCACTTGGCAAGGACTTTGGGGACAGTGCAGAATACTGTTAGAACAGTGTGGCCTGCGCACTCTCTTCTCTGTTAATAATGACTGATGATTCTCTAGGTGGTTTTAGTGTCATTTTGTCATTCATGCATGGGACAGAAGAGATCATCCCTGGAAACTACATTTTTTTTCTCAAATATCTTCCTCTAAAATTCTTTGTGAGCTGATGTTTCTCAGGTTTCTTGTCTGGGGATGCCAGATGTCACTTCAGACCCTGGGAGCTGTTCTAACTCAGTATTGACAGAATCAGAGGCAGATCACCCCTATTTCTGTAAATATATTTTGAACGGGATTGTTGTTGTTTAAAATATGTGTTTATGTCAGTCACCTTTTAGTTTTGTAAAGACAGGATATACCTGGCTTGATATTTGTCCAAGCTAACCAAATGGTAAGTGTTGTTACTGGCTTAAAGACGTTTTGATGAAAAAGTTGGGAGAAAACACATTTGACATATTTGTTTTTGCCGGAGGTTAACGTTGTAGGATGGGAAAAACTTGTTAGTATGGAAAACCATGCTTGTTTTTGATGTATAAACAATGATGGCGAGAGCTATTAGGGGATGGCCACTTGTGTGAAACTCATCTGGTGGTCGGACAACTCTTTTCTTTGCACCGACTATGTGCGGTCCCTGTCTCAGGACTTAAACCCAGGCTGGGGCTGGACCACAGCAGCAGAGTACAAAACCCTCTTAGGAATAAAAAGACATGTCTGCTAATTCGTGATACATATTGGTATGAGTATTTTAAATGCCTATGTAATGTATAAACCCCAAGATAAACTGAACCATGGGGGACAACAATGTTAATTTTTAGTCTACCAATCATAAAAAATTGACCCTTCTTTCTAAGAGGTCCTTTTGATAACGTGGGTGGTTGAGCAGAGTTGGAATGGGTGTTTAACAGTACTTTGTACATTTCAGAAAATTTTGTGATGAGCTAAAGTTTACTTTAAAAGAATAAGAATAGAAACTTCCATTATGCCAGGAAGATCAAGGAATAATGAAATGAAACAAGTTTTTCATGAAATATTTCACTGCTAGGAAGGTCTTACTTTGAGAATTCTTAATCACACCCGTTTCCTTATTTTTAATAATATTTTATCATTTCTTTGACAATTTCATATATTGCATTTTGTTCGCGTTAACCACATCCATTTCCCTCCCTGTCTGCCCAAATGAAGTTCCTCATTTGACGCAATCTCTCTTTCTCTCCATTTAATGTAATTTGTGTTGGCCAACTATTCATGGATATGTGAAATCCTCTGTGGTGTGGTTGCTATCCAGAATTCATACCATTAAAAACAACAACAACAAAAGCGAAAATAAACAAAACAACCCACACCAACAAGAACAACAATAAAAAGCAAAAAGGCTTTCTTTCCCAGCAGCCCTCAAATGTCTGTAACACCTTAGCTAAGTCTAGTGTTATACTGTCCTCCACCCTAATGCTGTGACTTTGTTTCTCTTGAGCTTGTGCAGGACTTGTACATGTTATAGTAGAAAGTGCTGTGTGTTCATGTGTGCATCTACCCTGCCATGTCCAGTCATCCAACACCTTTTTCTTTCACTGTCCACTCTTCTGAGCTTTCAGGTGAGAAATATAATACAAATATCCCATTTAGGGCTAAGAGCTTCACAGGAGTTTATTCTCTTCTTGTTGACCAATTCTGAATTTCTTTGTTAATAGCCATCCATATATTGCATGGACTAGATTTTCTGTTGATGACTGAGTGATGCACTGATTTATGTGTATAGAAAAAAGTCAGTCAGAATGATTTTAATGCCTTTTCCACTTATCAGAATAATCTTAGTAGGTGTTTGCATCAAGTCTGTAACTTAATGAACTAAATATTTTGGCTCTATTAATGCAGAAAGGTTGATTGTTCTTATAATATATGTACCTTTATTGTACTAGAATATAGATCATATTATTTATGTTATTTTATTAAATTACAATGAAGTTATGATTAGATACTCATTTGTGAGATTTGAAATCATCAGATAAAGCATTGATGATGTCATAGCAGACTAATGACTTCCCATGTGAAAAAGACAAAGAGTGTTGCCATTTGCTAAAATGCTAAAAAAAATAGTAAACTTTTATCTCTTTTGTTCAACATAGTTTTATAGTCCTATCCTAAACACAACACTGCTTATAGTAACCAAGGTGTGAGAAAGGTGTGTGTGACAGATGAATAACAATTTGAGTGTTCGGAAAGATGCCTAATGTAATGCTTTTGACCTATTCAGAGTCAAAGTCTAATGATTCTAACAGCTTAGGTAATTTCAGAGACATTACACCGTGAGCATTACTTTAAATTCCTTATCTTCTCCCTGCACAATTTTGTTATTACATTTTCATGTCATACTCAATTTTTAAAGCGAGCATCAGAAGTCATATGAGGTATTATGTAAAAACATATTTAGCACAGAGTAAACTAGTTTTAAAAATAGTTATTAAATATTTCAAAATATGTATGCATATAAAGTCGAATAAGAAACAGTTTAACTTGAAGTCTATAATCTTTATTTGAAATGCTTTCAAATTAATGAAAACATCACATCCAACATTAAACAAATCCAACATCTATACAACTCAATGAACTTTGATTAAGTTAGAATTGGTGTTTGGAACAGAAGCTAGGAGACATCATATTAAATTCTGTGCTTTCAGCATTACATTTGCTTTATATACTTATCCACCATCAAAAGTCCAAATATTTGATAAATTTAAAACTTAGAAAAGTTAGCTATTTATCTTATTCCATAACTCATGTCCATTGCTTGAAGTCAATCCTTCCTCATTCCCTGATTTTAAACTTTTTTTTAAATATTATATAGCAACAACATGTACATTTGATAGGATACCTACGTGTGTGTGTGTGTGTGTGTGTGTGTGTGTGTGTGTGTGTGTGTGTATGTATGTGTGTGTGTGTTATTTGCTAGCTTCCACAGCTGAGGAATAACATGGTCTATTTCTTTTCTAAGATTGAATGACTTCTCTTAATATTAAACATTGTAAGTCCATCATTTTCCTTCAAATCCTGTGATGTAATTTACCTTATAGCTGACTAGTATTTGATTTATTTTCTTTTGTGAGATTATAATAAAATTACATTGTTTCTCTTTTGCCATTTTTCTCAATCCAAACATCCATCCTTGGTCTCTTTGAATGTGTGTGTGTGTGTGTGTGTGGTGTGTGTTCATATTCATACATATACATATAACTATAATTACATATACGTGTATATACATAAATATAACCTGCTCAATCTGTAGGTTACTTTTCTGTATGCTTTCATGGCTGACCATTATTACTAGATAACCAGCTAGTGTACTCTTCATTATTTTATATATACCAATTTCTTTCTTATCTATTCAGCTTTTGATGGACAACTAGCTTAATTCTAATAGTTGTGTTAATAAAATGAGCAGCAATAAATAACATGTATGAATATATACTCTAGAAAAATAAACTAGTACAATACATATGAACAACAAACTAGCATATCGGTTCTATGAAGTGAGCATTGGCCCCTGTTTCTTTTGTCCACCATTTCAGAGAAATGTGATTTTCACATAGAGTTGGTTCACAGCCTCAGAAGGCAACTGGAGTCTCAACCATCAAATGTGCTTCTCAGAAAACACAGAAGGAAGGAGGGCAATCTAAAAAAATTCTCTATTTTTATAATGTAATCAAAATTCATTGAATGATATCCTTAAAGAATTAATTAAAATATTGTTCACAAAAATCTCTGAAATTCATACAGAGCACAAAAAGTGGACAACTTCTATTTGATCTGAGTGTGTGTGTTTCTGTGTACATGTGTTTGCTGGCATGGGACCACATATACGAAGATTTTTGAAAGAAATTGTGTATTATATTGTGAAATTCACTGGATTATATTAAATAATAAATATAACCATAAACATCATTTCTGTGTGTCTCTGATTTAATAATCATATTCTTTTATATTTAAAATCAATTCTAATTTTACTTAAAAAATAATTTAAAGAATATACTACTTATTGTTAATAAATTGGGAATTATATAATAATATACCTTTAAGATGTTAAGGAATATGTTTGTGAGGTATGTTATAGAAGCTTTAGAAACTACTACATTTTATTCTCTGAGTTTATTTACATTTTATTCATCTGATTAAATCAATTTAAATTATTTACATTTTGAAGTGAATCAAATCTTAAACAGCAGATCTTCTATATTTTTAGTTTTTTACCTATTGATATTTTCCATTATCCAATCTGAATGTGGTATTTTATTGTGCATTTTCATATTTTTATAATGAAGTATGATGTCAACCTTTATAAACTTTCAGAAACACTAATCAAATTTTATCAAATTAATCTAATTTCTCTTATATTTAAAAAGAAATTCATTATGGCTATTTTATTTTGCATTTTATTACTCGTTAGACTTTACTCATATTTGCCTTGTTATTTTCAAAAGTTTCTTGCTTAGTAAAGCAAAATGTTTAAAATTGTACTATCATTGTTTATAAATGTGGTCTATCACGTATCTTCTTAATAATTTGTTATGTATAATTTTTGAGGAATGAACATAATATTGTAAATAATCTCTCCTCAGGCAAACCATTTTTAATTATTGTACAATGCAGGCAAAGTGTCTGTATGCTGCTCATTGAGAAAAAAAATTTAAGCCACTTCATGATATACACACATTATACATTTCAATATCTATTCCTTTTTGACAACTCCAAATATTTCATAAATAATTTTAAGTTAAAACATGTACTCAAAAGACAAAGATACTAAGTAAAATCTATGCATTAATATGTTCTATGCATATCAGCTTGACAAAACTAAGCATACATTTAAGTATTTATTTATATTTATTAAGTATTTATACTAAAATGAGAGGCACTATTTTCTTCCCCTTTGCTTTCTAACAATTGTTATCATTAGCCTTTATTATTTCCCTAGAAGTCTTCCTTAAGATTCTTAACATTGATGTAATTTGGAAGCTAAATAAGTTTGCCTACCAATATCTTTAAGGAAACTTCAACTGCTCAAATTTGCTTAGTCATTTGGTCATTTCTTATTAATTTTATTTAAATGTAGGCCACTTTTGAATATATTTTATCAATGCTAATTAACTATTTCCTCATGAGAAAGCTCATTTTGAGACCACTTACAACAACAGAAATATTCATAAAAAAATGAGGCAAGAGATCATACCTCTGAATATCAGTAGTGAAAGAAAATTTATTAAAACATTATTGTTCTTATAACCTTCAGTCTACTCCCTTTTCAATTTTTCAGTATTTTATAAGCTCTCCTCAGCAAATTCATTAATATTTTGCTTTAGTTAAACAAATGGGAATTTTTAATGAGCCATCTTGGAAATAACTGGCACATAGCCAGTTTTCTTTAATCTAGCCACATTGCTCTCCTTTGCATATCAATAGCCCATTTCTCATTTTCTCCTGTGCCGGGCAGTACTAATCCAAGCACAAAGCTACTTCTAAATTCATAGGAGATAAAGACTGCCACTAGTTTATCAGACCAAGAAAGAGAGAAGAAATGAGAGGGAAAAGTGGAATAATCTGGTATAAGAGAAAATGTGATTACAGCAGACTTACATATTATTCTGTTTTTCATTTAGTAGAAAGTAGGGTTCCTACATTTGAATCTATTTTGTTTATTTTCATTTATATTAAAACTTGAGCTGGGCGGTGGTGGCGCACGTCTTTAATCCCAGCACTCAGGAGGCAGAGGCAGGTGGATCTCTGTGAGTTTGAGGCCAGCCTGGCCTACAAAGTGAGTTCCAGGAAAGGTGCAAAACTACACAGAGAAACCCTGTCTCGAAAAACCAAAACAACAACAACAAAAAACTTGATGTTCTTTTAGTATGTTTAAAAGATTAATTATTTACTTATAAATAATGTTTTTATAAATCTGAACACAATGGAAAATGTATGTCTTGATATTTGAATGTTCATTTACATGTGTATTTGGAGTTTTCCTGTGTCCTGGCTGGCCGGTGGTCATGACAAATCTCTCCCACTTGTGTCCCCCAAGTAAGCACACATAGGATTATATAAATTATAACTGCTTGACCATTAGCTCAGGCTTACTACTGACTAGCTTTTATACTTAATTTAACCCATAATTCTTATCCATGTTTAGCCACATGGCTTGGTACCTTTTCTCAGTTCTGCCTTGTCATCTTGCTTCCTCTATGTCTGGCTGAATACCCTGACTCAGCCCTTCCTCTTCCCAGAATTCTCCTTATCTGCTCATCCTGCCTATACTTCCTGCCTGGCTACTGGCCAATGAGCATTTTATTAAACCAGTGTACAAGGGAATTATCCCACAGCATACATGAAGATAATTCTGTAACCATTACTTCCTTATTATTTTAAATGAACAGTTTTCTATTGATCTGCAATGTATTTATGCAATACATATATTGTGAAGACACACAAAACTGAAACTCTTGGAGGAGCCATAAAAATAATCTAAATTATATGACCTATTATATTTACCGATGTATTGCATTTACCAATGTATACAATAAAGAACTTGAATAAGATTTATTGCTGGAGACAATACCCACTTAAGACACATGATTTGGAGAAATCCATCTAGATTCATGGAACTGACCTAGAACCTTCTTCCCTAACACCAGCTTCCATAATATTGGAAGGGGCTATATTAACTGCCAAGAGAAATAAGCAACCATTAGACCTAAATAGTTTGTCATACCTATAAACCACAACCATAACTGGATAGATAGCAAGATATCCAAACCACACAATATGAAAAATTTATCATGGGGCTGACCAACAACTATATAATGTAATTTAGGTTAAAATCAGTAAGATGCACTTTGTGCCTTGTCTGTAAACCCAGCCAACTACCCAAGACTGGAAAAGTTATGGACCCAAGATGAGAACCTGTGGTGATATTGTGTTCCCCAATATATGTGCACCCTAATAAACTTATCTGGGGTCAGAGAATAGAGCAGTCACTAGACAGACATACAGACCAGAAAATGGTGGTACACATACATTTAATCCTAGCATTCAAGAGGCAGAGATCCATCTGGATCTCTGTGAGTTCAAAGCCACACTGGAAACAACCAGGCATGGTGACACACACATTTATCCCAAGAAGTGATGGCAGGAAGCAGAAAGATATATAAGGCATGAAAACCAGGAACTAGAGCTTGTTAAGCTTTTAGGCTTTTAGCAGCAGTTCAGCTGAGATCCATTTGGATGAGGACTCAGAGGCTTCCATTTTGAGGAAACAGGATAGGCTGAGAAGTGGGAGAGATGAGGTTAGCTGTGGCTTGTGTTCTGTCTCTCTGATCTTCCAACATTCACCCTAATATCTGGCTCCTGAATTTTTTATTCATAAGACCCTTTAAGATTCATGCTACAAGAACCTACTACTGACATTTTTCTAAATAAATATAATGTCTAAATATATTCTAAATACTTACTCTATACTCCCATATAACACCCATTCACTCCTTGTCAGAAAAGTTTCTGTTTGCAACAAATATTGAAAGAAACCCACAAACAATCAAAATACAGAAAAGAAGTTACTGAGGTGCCCAGGATCAAGTAATACATCTTCATTGCAACCTCTGCACCTAAGGCTCAGGGAATGTTATAGAAGAGAACCTTGAAAGATTATTAAGAATCAAAATACCAAGACTCTCACAGCTAATCATGTTGAAACATGGAATATGTACTTATAACATCTCTACAACATGGTAGCTTGAGAAAAATCATCATAATGACACCTGCAGTTGTCATATCAGTGTGGACATAAAAACAGTACCTTGGAAAATGATGGCTTAATTTTCTCAAATGATGAGCTCCCACAGAGGTTATCTAATACTCTGGACACATGCATATATGTGCAACACTAAATGGACTGAATAGATTGTAGACACACCCATGTTTATAAATACATGTGTGTACATGTAATAATAATTATGGAAGAGGAGGCACAGGGTGGGAGGAATTGGAAGCCGCAGAGATTGGCAGGAGTACCACAGGTATATCGCCCATGTATGAAATGCTCAAGAAAGTATTTTCTAAGAAAGCAAATTATTGTATTAAGTTATTTATTCCAAAGTATTTTTGATTCATCAATATAAAGGTAGTAATGGTATGTTTTGTTTAGGTGAACATTAAACATTCAATATTAATTATCCTTTTAATTTTTGAAGCTTAATTTCAAGTGCTCAGTAATGTTATGCAGAAAAACTCTCATGTAAGATAGTATTGGGCTAGAGAAATAGACCTTCCCAATAAAAATAGAAAATACTCTGAATGTCCTTTATATAAAATAGTTCACTTGTTCAATTGTTTAGAATATAGTTAATGACTGTTGTATTTGTCAAAACTTTCCAGCAGAACAGACTCAGCAGAGAACCCTATCATTCCTATCCATCTCGCACTCCCCCTCTCCCTTCCCATCTCCAACCTTTTCTCTGTTTTTATCTTTATCTCTATCTCTCTATCATCTATTAACTATCATCTATTTGTCTACTCATCCATCTATATCTATCTATCTGTCTCTCTATCTATATCATTTATCTTTTTATCTCTGCTTTTTATCAATATACACATCTATATCTGTTTATATATTTCAGTAGAGATATGAGTTGTATTTGATTGATCAAAATGGTCAGTGGTAGAATGGATTCACATTGGTTAACAATTTCTATATTTTTCAGCCCAAGAAACTAAAGTATTCCAAACAAGAGAGGCCCCTTCCAGGCTTTAAAGCCTGCAAAGTTACTGGGAAAAGCCTAAAAGATGAAAAATCTGGAGATTGGTAACCACAGCTAAAAGAACATCTAAATATTTCTCACTCAGAAGAGTCAAGCGTTCACATGGGAGCATCATTTTTTCGATCAATTTCTTCATTCTATCTGCTCCCTAACCTACTGAGTTACAGTGCTCACATCTAGAAAGGTCTTTGCAACTTGATTATTAATTTTCACATGAATTTTCTCTATAATATTCTTAGAGACATAACCAGAATTTTGTGATATTTGCTTTAGTGCTTGTTCATTATAACTATGTCAAATAAAGCCCATATCCAAACATATAAAAAGCGTTTCCACACAAAATATGAGCTAACAATTTATTTCATTTTAGTACCTCAAATTTATGTTGATCAAAAATAATTAAAACTCTGAAGCATTGTAGTGACACCTGAAATATTATGAAGCATTGTTAAAACTCCTGGGGGAGATTTTATTCCATTTTTTGTCTAGTTAGATCACTTATTAAAAAATGAAGGCAAATACATTTGCTGGAAGATCTTTGTTTCATGAACTTATTTGCATTACAAATTACCATGGTTTCTAAAAAAATCACTTAAATCCTGATCATTCTACAAGTGATTAATAATAATTATAAAATCTTGTTCATAAGAACTTCCTAGGTAAGCAGTATATTGTAGGCAGAACCTGGACACTGACTCCCTACAGGAACACAATCTGGCCCTTAGAATTTGAAAGTGTGTGCCACTGCAAGGCTAACATCACACTTTCGGCCACAGCTGAAAGTATGATAGGGAGATTATCTCTCAGGGTACATTTAATCAAATAAAAATTTTAAAGTCAGATTTCTTTTCCTACACTGCCAAATAAATGATATGTCAAAAAGTATTTAAATGAGAAGTTCAAAAGTTTTCCATTGTTTTGAGGATTGATGTTTCAGAAGAAACAGGTCAGAGATCCACCAAGAAAATGAGACCACAGTTTCTATATCTTTGTAAGATTGTGTTTTCAGTAAGATGGAAAGTCTCAAGATGCATTATACTACAAAACCTCCAGACACTGAGTAAGGCAGGCCAGTGCTGTTATTTTCGTTTTCGGGGACACTAAGAAGAGAATCTAATAAACTATGTTAGAATTACGATTACACAAACATGATCAAAGAAAAGGCAATTGTTTTCATTCAATAAATTTGTGGTGATTTGTAGAAAGACACCTGAAAATAACTTTTAACCACTGTAATTTGAGTGAACAAATATCCTGACTTCTATATACGGAAACTATTTTAAACAGTGTGCTGGATTGCACTGTCACCAAATGCATTGTTCTACAATGCTTCGAGATTGTTTTTCTCCTATTTACAAGTTAGGTTCTTTTTTTTGTTTTGTTTTTGTTTTGTTTGTTTGTTTGTTTGTTTTTGTTTTTTTCATTTTCCAAGACAGGGTTTCTCTGTGCAGCTTTGGTGCCTGTCCTGGATCTCGCTCTGTAAACCAGGCTGGCCTCGAACTCATAGAGATCTTTAGGCTCTGCCTCCCGAGTGCTGGGATTAAAGGTGTGTGCCACTGCTGCCCGGCTAAGTTAGGTTCTTCTTAAGCATGAATTAATCACTTGAAAGTAATAATAAAAAGGTGAAATTAAATTAATCTATAGAGATCCCAAATCATCTCACCTGGTTCATTGACTATAGTAGAGTATCATTGACACCACTCATAGTTATATGTTTTCTTATTCTCCATACAGCAAGAGACAGAATAAATCCCTAAATAAATCAAATAAATATTGTGAATATACTTAATATGAGACTGAGAATACTGAAAATTAAAAGAAACAAGAAAAAAACACTTGAAAATATTTTCCATGATTTTTTTCTTAAATACCATTTCGAGTTTTAATTTATTATAGTTGTGTATAATATGATTATAACTGATATTCAATAATTTAATGGATTTTTCTACTTAATGAAATGTAATCTCAATGGTTATGACAAAATATATAACGTTTTACTTGCGAGAACACAATTCCTTTTTAATATAAAGATGTAATCACATTGAAGTGATGTTTCAAGAATCTTGCTTCAGTGGTTACTCTGTCTATGAAAATACATTCCCATCTTCTTACCTAGTAGTCCAAGTTTAGTTCCCTTGACATGTAAATGAATTAGTATTAAAAGACAGGGAGGATGGAATGAATGGAGACTGATCAAAACGTTGTCCTAAAAGTTATGAAATTGAATATGAAAAATAATGATCTCCCTAGCTGTAACAGAACTGTCTGAATGATCAGGTCAATAGAGAATCACTCACAAAGGTTGTCCCAAAGGATATTTTGGATCTGTACCATGAAAGGGTTCTCACATTATCACCCCATTTTCAGACTATGTTTTATTTTATTCTACAGTGTTTATATGGGTGTTTTGCCTACATGTATATCTTTGCAGCACTTGTGTACCCATGTCCCACAGAAGCCACAAAGTGCAACAGATCAGATCTCATGAAATTGGAGTTGCAGACAGTTCTGCTGGGAATTGAACTTGCTATCTCTGGAAGATTAGCCAGTGACCTTAAAAGATGAAGCATCTCTCTAGAACCCACTCCCACATTACTTTTAGTTACACAGACTTGCTATAGTTTTTCCCAGATTTTGAAGTTACAGTGGACATGTATATACAAGGTTTTACCATGGTTGTGTGATACACAGAGATTGCTAAAATTACCTGAAATAGCAAAACCTGCACCACTGTTTGTGGAGGGAGGAATTGGACATTAGGAGGTACTGTCTTGACACCTGTCAAGAAAATCAGAGTATTTAAATATTTGTATATCTTTTGTGTATATTTTATGTATGTGAAGTGGGGCAAGGTATGTGTTACATTGTACATGTAGATATTAGAAGAATTGATTATCTGAATTCCAGAGATTGAATTCAGGCCATCAGGCTTGGTGGTAAGCACTTCTACCAATTGAACCACTTTGCTGACCCAGAATATTTTAGCTCTAGTCGCTATGATTTTCATTAAGAAGTGGGACCTATGTGTTGAGCATAAAATACAATATTGCGTTTGGTATCTGATATTACTATTTTTCCTTTAGTTATTAATTTAGTGAGCTTTGTAGTTAGCCTTCATTTTATAGACAACTGATATTTCAGAAGGAAAAAATTATGAAAAGCATAGGAAAAACTGCTGAGTAGTACTCCATTGTGTATATGTGCCACATTTTCTTTATCCATTCTTCAGTTGAGGGACATCTAGGTTGTTTCCAGGTTCTGGCTATTACAAATAATGCTGATATAAACGTGGTTGAGCATGTGTACTTGCGCAGCCTGCAGTGAGAAGGTGCTTGGACCTGCCTAGGCTCAGTGTGCCAGGCTCTGCTGACTCTCCATGGGAGAACTTGATTTGGGGGATGTGGGATGACTTGGGGAGAGGGCTGGTGGGTGGGAGGAGGGAGAAGGTGGGATCTGTGGATGGTATGTAGAGTGAGTAGAAATTTCTTTATAAAGAAAAATGAAAAAAAGAAGAAAAAAGGCTCAGGATTAGATCATGAAAAAAATTGGAAAGGAAAAAGTCAAACTTTTACTATGATAGTATATATAAGTGATAAGTGATCCCAAAAATTCTACCATGGAATTCCTACAGCTGATAAACATCTTCAGTAATGTGTCAGGACACAAGATTAACTCAAAAAAAAATCAGTAGCTCTGCTATATAAAAATGATAAATGGGCTGAGAAAGAAATCAGAGAAACATTATCCTTTACAATAGCCACAAATAATATAAAATACCTTGGGGTAACTCTAACTAAGCAAGTGAAAGACCTGTAGGACTGGAACTTTAGCTGGGCAGTGGTGGCACAGGCCTTTAAGCCCAGCACTCAGAAGGCAGAGCCAGGCAGACCTCTGTGAGTTTGAGGCCAGCCTGGTCTACAGAATAAGTTCCAGGACAACCACCAAAACTACACAGAGAAACTCTGTTTCAAAAATCCAAAAGAAAAAAAAAAGACTAGAACTTTAATTCTCTGAAGAAAGAAATTGAAGAAGATATTAGAAAAGAGAAAGATCTCCCATGCTCATGGATAGGCAGGATTAACATAGTAAAAATGGCAGTTTTATCAAAAGCAATCTACATATTCAACAAAATCCCCATCAAAATCCCAACACAATTCTTCACAGACCTGTAAAAAACAATACTCAACTTCGTATGGAAAAACAAAAACAATCCTGTACAATAAAGCAACATCTGGAGGCATCACCATCCCTGACCTCAAGCTCTACTATAGAGCTATAGTAATAAAAACAGTTTGGTACTGGCATAAAAACCGACATCTGGACCAATGGAATCGAATTGAAGACCCTGACATTAATCTACACACCTATGAACACCTGATTTTTGATTTAAAAAAAGCCAAAACTGTGCAATGGAAAAAAGAAAGCATCTTCAACAAATGGTGATAGCATAACTGGATGTCAACATGTAGAAGATTGCAAATAGATCCATATCTATTGCCATAGACAAAACTCAAGTCCAAGTGGATCAAAGACCTCAACATAAATCCATTTACACTGAACCTGCTAGAAGAGAAAGTAGGAATTAGTTTTGAACACATTGGCACAGGAAACTACTTCCTAAATATAACACCAGTAGCACAGACACTAAGAGCAATGATTAATAAATGGAACCTCTTGAAACTGAGAAGCTTCCATAAGGCAAAGGACACAGTAAATAAGACAAAACAACAGCCTATAGAATGGGAAAAGACCTTCACCAACCCCACATCTGACATAGGGCTGATCTCCAAAATATATAAAGAATTCAGGAAACCAGACATCAAGACACCAAATAATCCAACTGTAATTTGTTTTAAAAAAAATACTTGCATAATTTATGATGGATTAATTTTTGGAAATGTAGAACTGTTAATTTTTATTCCACCTGGCTCCACAGTGAAAGTCCCACAAAAATACTTTCATTACACCTAGGACATTCTGTGCTCTCAAGGCCGAGTGAATCTGGTATTGAACTGCTTTCAGTGATTCTCCTGTCAGTTGGCCTTCCTGTCCATGAACTAACCTGGGAATCTGTGTGGTCATTGGAAGCCTGTACTATAAAAAGCAGAACAGTAATGGAGAATGTCTGCTTTCCCAGTGCAAAGTCATTCCTCTAAAGGCTAAACACGTACTCACAAAAGTAGGTCAGCTTACTGAATAATAATTTTCCACATCTCTAGGGATTTTACAAAATAAGTTGAGATAAGCAAAATCTGAAAGGTATATTATACATGAGACCAAGATTTTCCCTGAGTTTATGTGGATACTGACCTTTACCTTTTTAAATATGAGAACCACACCCAAAGGGAAGAAACAAAGCTAATTAGCTGATAATGACATTTTCACATTACTCAAATAACTCAAAGCTTGTTTCATGAAATACAATATATTGTGTATCTATGGACTCTGTTATACTATTTAACCCATTATAATATAGCTAATTCTTAGCTACAACAGTTCAACCCATTCATCTGCAAAGATCTTCACACTGAGCAACCTCTCCCTGGGTCCTATCTGAATTTTGGGAGTGGTTGTATAAGAATAACCTACATTTCTCAAAACTACAAATTTCTACCCATGTTCTCTTATTTTCAAATCTGAATTAATCGATACACCTATTCACAAGAGTCATCTTAAATTCACAGGTGAATTTTGTATGCAAATTGCTTAGGGGCCACTGTGCAACATTCCAACTCAGTTATTCTATACTTTGAATGTGTGAGACAAAACAAGAACTCTGTAAGTTATTGAGGGTTTACTCTCAAAGGAGATGCTTGGGTCTAGTTTCTGTCTCTCTGTGCCTCTAGCCCTCTCTCCTCCTCTGGCTGTATGTATCATCATTTTGATATTTTTGTGCTACCTGAGCTCTTAACATGATGGAGTTCTAATCACCAGTATTGAACTACTGTACATACCATACCTTTGAGCATCCAAAAGTGTAAGTTGAATAACTGTTTTTTGTTTCATTTTTTATAGCAACTGTCTCCTATTTCACTGTACTAGGACTAAGTTGAAGAATATATCATTTTAATTCAATTGGTCATGTTAGGAATATGCTATGGACTACCTGCACAAAATATAGCATTTTGTTTCATAATTCACTTTTTGAGGTTTTCACAAATAACTTTGTATCTTAACTGCATAAAATGTTTTCTCAGAATAGAGAAATGCACAAGGATGCATATGTAGATCTATATTTATATCTGTCTATATATAGAGATGATAGACATAGACATAGACAGAGATAGATAGATGATAGATAGATAGATAGATAGATAGATAGATAGATAGATAGATGACCGATAGATGATAGATCCACACAGTGATGGTTATCTCAGATTTTCTTAGGGTATTAGTTCTAAAAGTAACACTTGACTAAATGTGGTAGGGAAAATATGATTGCATTCATGTCGTTACAAAGCTTCAATCTCTTGGCTTTAGGTAAATGTAAGTTAATAGAACAGTTCTGAAATATATTTGTTGTATTTGAGACCCAAAGTAGTACTAATCTTTCTGGTCTATTTCAGATATATGGATAGCAGTAAAAAATGACAGAAAGGTGAAATGACAGAAAATAATAACACTACAAATAAAAAGCAGTTTATGTACTCACATTTAACATCAGAATGTATATCCGGTCAAGACTTTTGACTTTGAGACAAATTCCATGGTTGCATTCCATTCTTCTCCATAGTTTTCTTCCTTGTTGTCTGATTCCTTAGTGAAGGATGGGAGTAAAGAAGTCACACCTTTTTAAAAGGAATGATTTACACCTAAAGCATGTTGAGATAATTTATAGTTACATCCAAGTAGTAAAAATGTATAAAAAGAAGATAAAAAGCAAGATGAGCTAACCATACCAGTGTTACACATTTTTTTTCTACTCAATGGTTAAAAAAAAAAAAAAATAAGGCAAGGATGTTTGGAAAGAAATGGCCAATGAACTTATCAAATTTATTCTTTACCAAATCCAGAGCTCATGAATCTCAGCTGGTTTTGCTACTCTTTTGTTCCTTATATTTTGGCTAAAAGTCATGTGACTAGAACAACGTTTTCCTTTACTTACATCTGCTTACCAATCCATCTCTGACAGGGTATCTCTCAATGTTTTAACAAGCCCAGATCACGTGATTTCCCTATTTCTGCAACTTTTCCCTCTCTCTGCTCCACTACTGTAGGGAAAATCCCCTTCTCTTCTTTTATTTGCGTCATTGAAATGATATGTAAGTATTTTCTTTTTCTTCCAACCAAGTAGAATGGTAATTATCAATCTATTGTTTAAATAGAATTCATTTAACATTTTGTATGTGTTTGTACACCTCACTGTGTTTGTGGATGCCAGAGGACAACTTAATGGGAATACGTTCTCTTCTTCCATGTGAGTGCTAGAGATCAGGTTTGCTGGGAAGTGCCTTTACCCATTGAACCATAGCATATGCTATCAATCTATTATTTAACAAATAATAAATTATAGACTAATGATAGGAATTTTTAAAATATTTTTAAAGTATAATTTTTTTCTTTTCCTGTTGAATTTTTCATGTGTTTTAAAAGTGTGTATTGGATAGCTCATTATGGCTATTTCTGCATATAAAATTAGAAACTTAGAAATTTATGATGATGATATGGAATTTACATAATTTGTTCCTTATTTATGAGCATATGTAACAACCTTATGCTTGTGTGTATACATATAAGCATTTTCTTATTTTTGGAAGAATGATGAATAGCTAATGCTTCTTTTTAGACCATTTTGTTTAGACATTAATGCCTTTTCACAAACAATAGAATTTCAAACATTTTTCATTTTAAATTAAAATAATTTAATAAACAAAAGACATATGTTGTTATATCATTATGAATATGAAAATGCATTCAAATAAAAGATTTTAAAGTAATAGAATGAATGCATAGAGGTCATCAATGTGGATCAAAGGCCCCATAGCTGTCAGTCTATAAGCAACTAAAATTAGTTCACATTCTAGTGTAATATCAGAGTACAAAAAACAGTCTGTTAAAAAGGTTATTAGCTGTTCCAAACAAACCAACCTAATGGGAACTCATGAAATTTAGAACAACACCTGTGGAGCCTCCATGGGACTGGACTAGGTCCTCTGCAGAAGCGAGACAGTTGTGTAGCTTGATCTGCTTAAAGGGGCACCAGGATCCATCCCTGGTGCATAAGCTGGCTTTTTGGAACCATTACCTATGGTGGGACACCTCTCACAGCCTTGATGCAGGGGGAGGGGCTTGGACCTGCCTCTACTGAATATACCTCCCCATGGGAGGCCTTAACTTCTTGTAGGAGGGAATGGGGCGTAGTGGGTGGGGGAAGGCTGGAGGGGTAGGAGGAGAAAAGAGGATCATCTCTGATTGGTATGTAGAATGAATAATAAAATCCTTAAGAAATAAAAAAATGAATTATACATAAATGTGAGGATAAATTTTATTGATGTATTTAAACAAAAGTAGAATATGCATCATATTTAATATGAAGAAAATAAATTTATTTAATATAATTAAGGAATTAAAAAGTTTTTTTTAAGTGGTGAATTATACTGATCAATTTCAGATGATCCCTGGATATGTAATGAAGGACTTTACAGAAAGAGTTAACTGAAGTGGCAAGATACACTGTAGATGTGGGCAGCAATAGTCATGTGATATTTCACTAGATGTGGGCAGCAATAGTCATGTGATATTTCACTAGATGTGGGCAGCAATAGTCATGTGATATTTGACGAAAATAGAAAAGGAGAATTGAGTTGAACATTTATCTTCTTGGCTTCCTAAGTGTATGCAATGTGACCAGACAGCTAACCTTCCCACTGCCTTGACATCACACCCTGACATCCCCACCACACTTCAAAGTGTGAGCCATATATGCTTTCCTGTGTGTAAGTTTTTCTTGTATTTTGTTAGATCAATTTGAAATGTAACTAATATAAACACTACAAAACAAAGACAGCCTTTCACATTTATTTCAGAAAACGGTTATTTTCATAAATATGAACTAATTATTGATATTTGTGATATTATTATTATCATCATTATTACTATTATGAAAGCTTTGAATTTGTCATATGATATAAAATGTTGAAATATATGGACCAAGGCTTTTAAATCTTTCATAAGTATGAAGAAGATATATTGGGAACTTACAGAACACAAAAATACTATACTGAAGGAGGAAAAATTAAATGAAGAATAAGGAACCACTGGGTTTGACAAATGTTGAGAAAGATAATGAATATGCATTTATACCATTAGCTTGTATACCATTAGCACAATTTGAATTAAAAAACTAAATTCTTATTTTGGGAGTATATATTTGCCCATAAATTCTTGGCTGCTTATACTACACAAAACTACTCTAAGTCAGCAGAATATACTCTAAAAGTATGTATGAATTAGCTGGTGACTATATCTAGTTTAGAAATTCCCTTCTCCAATACTGAGCTCTGATTTTGCCTTGTGTATTGCAGGCTGTGCTCATCCTAGTAATTTTAGATACAGAAGTGGAGATTATTTTACAAAACTTGTTTATTAATTGACCATGAGAGATACCATTATACTATCAAATATTTGATAAAACTATGGAGCTCAATAATAACTCACTAATGTTAAATCTTATATCAGCACCTATACAAATTCACCTAATTGAGACTAGTATGGCTTATTTACCCATTAAATTTTACATTGAAAAATTATCATTGATTTCAAATCCAATTTTTTTAAATTTACTCATTGAAATATGAGTGACTGAACACAGGGTTTGTGTTATCTATAATGAAGATAATTATTCTTTTGGTTCGTATGAACTACTGAATCTTAGAGTCATTCCAATGGATTATCAAGGAGATGTTTAGCAAGGCATAGAGATATGTCTTGTCCCAGTTCAGAAGACAGAACTGTATACATACCCTCTGATACAAAGTCAAAATACAGTCAAAATAGGGAAGGATTATCCAACTTCACAATTTGTCATATAAAAGTTGAGGATTATTGCTGAGAATAATCTAACAGGCATTACATTTTGCCATAGATTTTCATATTAAAATATCTATTGCTGATTAAATATTTTCCACTTAAAAAGATTGAATCCTGAAATAGCAAGTTTTAAATTTAAAGCCAGAATATAAATACCACAATCTTATTAATAGTTAAGATCTTAAAATGTTGACTTCCTATGATTAGCAGGAATGCAAATACACAACATATATAGATCTTGGAATGTAAAGAGATTCTAATTATGTTATAATTTTTCCAGACCAAGACATCAAAATAATACAATAATCTGTTTCATTACCAAGGCAAATGGAAGATAGAAAACTCATAAGATTAAGTTAGATATTAAGGGATGAAGTGATGGTTACAGAATAAGACAGAGTAATCTCTTTTCCAAAACATATTATATCAGGAAAATAATTACAAAAGTTACAAGTGCTTATAGATAAAAGTTTAGTAAAATTAGGCAACAGGAACCGAGATAGGTAATACTATGTATAAATTAAAGGTTTTACTTATATATACCAATTTCATATTTCCATACTAGTATAAAATATAATTTGGTAGCTTTTTCATGCTCTATTACTCTTTTTTCTCCCTCTCTGCATTTTTGCAATTCCCTAATACTTCCATTTTTGTTTCAAGTCTTTTTATTAATTTGACCACTTTCCCACATATGCAAGAAAGCATGTGATATATGTCTTTCATGATCATATCCAGATCTATACATGCTCCTCTACACAAATATAACTTGATTCTACTTTAGAGATGATTATAACCCGATATTGAATGTATCACATACTCATTACACAGTTTTCATTTGATTACACATACTTTGATTATTTGCAGTCTCCTAAGCTTTCTTTCTTTCTTTTTTTTTTTCTTTTCTTTTTTTTTTTTTTTTGGACTTTTTGAGACAGAGTTGCTGTGGGATGTTCTGTATGGCAAATGTGTTGCTAATAAAACACTGATTGGCAGTGGCTAGGCAGGAAGTATAGGTGGGGATAACAGAGAGAATTAAGGGAACAGGAAGGCAGAGGGAGGACTGACTGCCAGCCGCCACCAGGACAAGCAGCATGTAAAGATGCTGGTTGTTAGTATTTTGCGCTGTTACCCTGCCAGAAAGCGTCACGAAACACGACAGAATCTGCTGATAGAGTTTATTGGGGAGAGAGAAGGGGGAGTGAGGGACCGCGCGGGTGAAGACACGTGAGGGGAGAGAGAGAGAGAGAGAGAGAGAGAGAGAGAGAGAAAGAGAGAGACAGAGGGGGGAGGGAGAGAGAGACAGGGGGCCCGCCAGGAGAGAGGAGCGGAAAGGAAGGGAAGAGAAGAGAAGAGAGATTAGGACAGTCATGGCGGCTTTTTATAAGGCGGGGGCATGTCCAGGTAGACGTAGGTGACGTAGCCATGCTGCGCGCTTGCGTGGCTACGTGACATCACAGATCCCGGTCACGCGAGACGCCTTAACCCGGAAATGGCTATTTTGACCTGGAGTCCGCCAGGCGGATGTGTCCGGGTGGTTGGTCGCCTTGGTTACCAGACGCCTTGAACCGGAAATGCCTATCCTGACCTGGGGCTATCTGGGCGGAGTCGGCCGGGCATGTACAGACATGCCTGACCTTGGGGGTGTTGTGAACCCTTCACTGGTAAGCCACGAGCCATGTGGCAAGGTATAGATATATGGAAATGGATTAATTTAAGATATAAGAACAGTTAGTAAGAAGCCTGCCACGGCCATACAGTTTGTAAGCAATATAAGCCTCTGTGTTTACTTGGTTGGGTCTGAGCGGCTGTGGGACTGGCAGGTGAAAGAGATTT
>CABHPQ010165825.1:0-52749 GCA_902168405.1 Peromyscus aztecus | reverse complement strand
CCCAGCCATCTCTCTCTCTCTCTCTCTCTCTCTCTCTCTCTCTCTCTCTCTCTCTCTCTCTCTCTCTCTCTCTCTTTCTCCGCTGTTGCCTCAGAGGGAAGTTCAGTCGGCACCTGGCGTTTGTTCCTCCACTTCTGTTAGTGTGGACAGGACCCCCAGGGAGGTAGCACGTGATATCATTATATTAAGGTTTTAAAATTTCAGATCTTAGCATTAATACAATCCCGATACACTTTGAGTCACAAGCTCAGGATTTTAAACCTATAGGTATAAGTCTACTGCTGCTTTTCAGATATATTTTTCTCTTTCTTGGTCTCCAATTACCAAAACTACAGGCCTAGATTTCAAATAGATTCATAAATTTTAACTCTCACCTCTAGTCTATATTTCAGCAGGCTGGCAGAATTTTCAAAGCAGCTACAGGTGCCAGCAGAGATTCTTGTCTATATGATATGGACCAGCCCAGACAAACATAATTATTTTCTTCCTCTACTGCTGGTCAGATGACACATGCCCATTGCCCAGCCTTTGACTAAGCCTTTCAGCCTTTTTGGGGGGCTCTGACAGCAGCACCCCAATGCCAGCTTAAAGAAGTTCCAAAATATATTGTCCCATGTTTCCAGTCCAAAACAGGCTGAAATGCTGGGTCAAAAGGAAACACCCACTCTGGCCTAGAGTCCACCAAGAGGGTCCTTTTTATTTTCTCAGAGGGTCCTTCTCTCAGAGTTGGGCTGCACCCTGACTCACAAGCTCCTTTTCTCCTGTTTTCATTTGACCTTGGGATCTTTCCCTGTCTGTGGTGGTATTGTGTTCCCCAAAATATTGTGCACCCTAATAAACTTATCTGGGGTCAGAGAATGGAACAGCCACTAGATACAGAGGCTAGAAAATGGTGGCACTCACACCTTTAATCCAAGCCTTCTGGAGGCATGGATTTCTGTGAGTTCAAGGCCACATTGGAAACAGCCAGGCATGGTGACACACGCCTTTAATCCCACGAAGTGAGCCTTTAATCCTAGGGAGTGATGGCAGATAGCAGAAAGGTGTATAAGGCGTGAAGACCAGGAACTAGAAGCATTTGGCTGGTTAAGCTTTCAGTCTTTCGAGCAGCAGTTCAGCTGAGATGCATTCTGGATGAGGACTCAGAGTCATCCAGTCTGAGGAAACAGGATCAGCTGAGGAATTGGCAAGGTGAGGTAGCTGTGGCTTGTTCTGCTTCTCTGATCTTCCAGCACTCACCACAATAACTGGCCTTAGGTTTGATTTTATTAATAAGACCTTCTAAGATTCCTGCTACACCTGTCATTCTTCTTTGCCGTCTCAGGAGATAGCTTACGAAATAATGATTTCTATATAAGTCATTCAGGATTGTAATCTGGCTGTACTCAAAGGTTAGCACCCCTGCCCTTGCTAACTTCATTAAGCTGTAACTAACTGGGAAACCTGTATATTCAGATTTAAGTCATATATATATACATATATATATGTATATATATGTGTGTGTGTGTGTGTGACTTAAGATATACATATGTGATTAAGTCATATATAATATCAAAGTTATAAATATATCTAACAGATTTTGTTCCCCCCAGTCCTCAATACCTATAGAGTTCTGAGAATATGGCATTTAATATAAAAGCTTTTTATGATAAAGAGACATATCAGCTCCTGGCAGCAGCATCCTGTATCATCTCCAAGAAGATAGATGGCCACAGAACCTTCACCTGGAAGCTTATGGCAAGGCCAGACATGCAGTGAAATGCTGAGATCCTGTCCAGAATGAATATAGAGGAATAACAGGGCTAGATTGTTCTCTCTGCCAAGAAGGTAGGATGACCTCCCCAAATTTCTACTCCACAGAAAAATCTGTCAGATCTTCTAGGCTTATCAGTGAACAAGTGCTGTCTTTTGGGCTTCTGTTCAAGTCCCCAATGACCACAGAGAGACATGGGATTGCTGCCTAGGTAGCTGGAAAGCTGTCTCACTTCTTAAATTTATCCTTCTCAGATCTGATGATGTTTCATGACTAGGATGTATCAGTTTGACAGCCCCAATCCCAAGATTACTGACAATTCATTAATAAGTTTTCTATTAAAATTACAGACAGCTAAGCCTTATTCACAGACTTCATGGTACATGATAGTCTGGTTTCAGATATAACTCCAGAGGTTCAAAGTTTTAATATTGATAAATTCGGCTTTGATAAACTAATAGAACTTTGAGTACAAACAGTTCTTAGGAGTCCTTAAATTTCTATGGATTTTCCAACCCTTTTTGCTATGATGTAAATCTATTCCAGTTGTCTTACAGATACCTACGGGTCCCTGGGAAAAGTTCAACTAGTGCATCAAAAAATCTGGGCTGATAAAAATTAACAGTCTCCAGAGCCCAATTCTGACCTCACCTATTTTTCAAGCATATCTTGCAGTTTCCCTCCCGTGCCTGGGCCAAGGAACTTTCCAGATACACCAGCCCCTGCACCAACTGGCACCAGCTCTGAGGATGCCAGCCCCCAATAGAGGACTCCAACTGAGATGGATGTACCCGCACCTCCAGAGAAATGGCCGATGTGATGGTTCCTACAATCCTGGAGAACACATCCCTCAGTTCACTGCTGGTACCACCTCTCCAGCTTCAGCAGGACACCTGCCCAGCAACTGAAACCTGTACACCCTTGCCTCTTCTGTACAATCAGGGCACGTCCCTGTTCCATTCTTATCACTCTACAGAGGATGAGCACAGCTCATGAGGCCAATGATAATCTATTTTCTTCTTCTAGTAACCTGCCCCCTCAGCACATTCAAAGGAACAGATGCCTGAGATTTTCACAGTGACACAGCTCACCTCAAGGAACAGATGCTTGAAATCTCCATGATGACATCTAACTGCTTCTTCACTCATACCTCCCACCATGTGTGACTCCTGATTTTCCCCCTCCCCACTTCGCCCCTCATCAGCTTGAAATAGCCTTGAGAATTCAGTGTCCTTGTTCCCCTACTAGCTTCCATAACTCACCTCTTTTTATATAATCAAATATAGAGAAATGTTAATATTCTGATCCCGTCCTTTGGTGCCACCCTGTGCCCTGATGTAAAAGCCTATTCTTAAGGGAAACTCCGCCCATTTCTCTCTTCTCTCCTCTACTTTCCTTTCATGAGGTAAGCACCTCTCGAACTCCTTGACCCCTCTCCTTCTATCCCTCTCTCTTTCCCTCTTTCTCTCCTACCACTCTTCCCCCCCCCCCCCCCCCCCACCAAATAAAACTCTTCACTGAGTGCTGTCTGCATGGAACCTCTGTCTCTCACCTGCCCTGAGGCACCTTGGATCTACCTGCCCCAGCCCTCAGACCGGAACCTCTCGCCAGCACGTGCAAATCATAACAGTGGGCACATTTTATTTGCTGATAATTACTGTAGTTCACAGTACTACTCAAAATTTAATTACCCTGACATAGAGGAATTTTGTTAAAATACATATTAAGACAGATATAACAAGCTCTCCTAGATATCTCTATGGCATAGTTATTTAAAAGCATAAGCACAACACATGAATCAAAGATGAGTCTTGTTTACAAAAGCAACCAAAATTCAAACTCAAGTAGATAATTTGATTATGTCATGTTTTCTTTGTATTCTGTAGTAACCTATTTAAGTATCATGTGGATGTGACATATCTAAAACTTTTCCTTAAGTTGAAATAGGATAATAAACTTTATCAAATTATACATGTGATATTAAAGTTAATAATACTCCTTTGAGACAGGGTCTCTACATAGCTCTGGCTGTCCTAGAACTCACTATGGAGGCTAGCCTGGCCTTAAACTCACACAGATCTGCCTGCCTCTACCTGCTGAGTGCTGGAATTATAGGTAGGCACCGCCACAGCCATCTTAATAATTTGTTTTAAACAAGTACTCACTAAGCTCCTGCTATGAGATTAGTAGCATGCAGGGTTCTAGAAAGAGAATGCTGAGTGAGCTAGGCTGTGTCTCTGCTCACCTAGACCTAGTTGCTTGCATTCTAGTAATGAAAATAACAATGGGCCTATAAACATTGAAACTTCAAAAGAATTGTGTCAAAGATGAGAAAGAAAATAACTGAGACAAGGGTGACTAAGTATAGAGGATAGTATGGAGAGTAGTTAAATTTTACCATGGAGGAAAACAATATTAAGACATTCCAAGATGTAACTCTGCATGTGCTGCTAGGATGCATATATGTTTATAGAGGCATAGCTTTTTTTTTTTTCAAATGGAATTACATTTATCCTGTGAGAAGAAAGAGGAAAAACTAGATTAAACTTAAAGACAAACTTTTGTGTGTGTGGGTGGGGGGGGTGTTGTGGGGGGGTGTATACTTATGAGTATGAGGGTTATTTGGTCATATTTGCAAGGCATCCGATTCATTCCTTTCTGCCTCTACCACTTTCTTCTTTATTGTCTTGAGGTAGAGTCTCTCATTGACCCTGAAGCTCACCATCTTAGACAACCAGCCCTGGGAATCTGTTTAGCCCTGCCTTGCAATACTGGGGTTCAAGCATGGATAGCTATGCCTTGCTTTTGAATAAGGATGTTGGGGATTTGAACTTAGGTACTTAGACTTACAAAGCAAGCACTCTTATCCACTGAACCACCTCAACAGTCACCCTCATGTTTTTGTCATTGTTGCTGTTGCTTTGTTTTTATTTCATTTTTTTAACATCTCTTTACAGAGTGTTTACAATGTTTATGCAGAGGGCTCCTTTCTGAAAACACAATGCTGAGCGAGACAGCCTTCTTACTGGCCCCTGAGACCAAACTAGATGATCTCTGTCCTGCAGGAATTGAGAGTGTGGTTTAGTGAGAAGTGCCTTCTTTGAAACAAAGCAGTCCTATTTTTAAAGCCAAACAACACAAACATAACAAAAGCAAGGGAGGAAGTCTTAAAATTACACTATACTCAAAGGCCTTCCGCCTTGATTAGGAGCTTCAGTTTCATCACCTGGTCCAACAGGCTCCCCTGACCGCCAGTGTCATATTTATAGCTCTAGAAAGAGAAGTAGGAAGTCTCCTCTTTAATTAGATATTCACAAAAGTTATGAATGGTGAATGAAAAAGGAGAGAAGGACCCAAACTGATTTTGTTTTTGATCATTCCCCACCTGCTCTTTAAAGGCCCCAATTTGTTTCCCACTAATTGTAAGCTCCAGAGTTGGCAAGCTCATCTGTGAGTATGATTTTCTCTATTGTGGTCTAGGTCTGCTTCCTGCTTCACTCCATGGGAGAAAGAAAAGATCTGGTTCAATGACTCAAAGACAAAAAGAAAAAAAAAAGTCACTCAAGTCACAGAGGAAGTGGTCCTGTAATCTTGAAGCTCGTTCTGTAAACAAGTTCTCTTTAATCCTGATGTCCAAGCCTTTCTATCACTTCAAAACTTCAAAGCATTTCTACACTAGTTCTGGGTCACATTTTTGGTGCATAGGCAAGGACTGAGCTTGGCAAACACACACCATCATTAGCACTCACCACTCTGGTTGGTTTCTAAAAAGTCCAGGAAGTTCTTGCCAGTTCCTTGGACCATTATTAAGATATCTTTCTGTAAGGGTTAGTCATTAATTCAATCACATCAAGTTGCACTTTAAAAACTCTACTGGAAACAGGACCCCATATTATTAAGATGGATACAAAATTATAATACAAAAGAAAAATTATATGGCATTTCTCGCCATAAAAAAACTACATCTTCTCAAAGAAGTGTGAAAGCAAAAGAGATCAGAGATCGAGGGTGAGAACTCAGTATGGATATCAAAATGTAATGTTTCTGTAATCATGGGATATTACACTATATAAGTCTATGCCTGGTGTCTAAGGGTGGTCTTGCGGTATAAAATCACAGATTATGTGACATAAAATGCTCACAGTAAAAGAAACATTGAATTCTGATGAATAGTACAGAGTGAGATACTAAGGCCTTGACATATTCTAATGCTGTCAATACCCACAGCACTATTAGTTTATTATAATCCCATTTTCTTGAATGACAAACTGAGCCAAAGATAGTTAAAGTGAGGCAGACAGTGTTCCACCACTGGTAGGTCACAGAATAGATTTAATTCTGGTTTGGGGTCATTGGATATTACTCTCTTAGTATGTATATGAAATTGCTTTGCATAGAGAGGAATGTTAAATATACATGTTCATTGTGAGAGATCAGCCTTATACAAGTATTCTTAGTCTATCATAATGTGTCATTAATTTACTTTTTTATTAAATTGAGTACCTACCATTGCTGTAGAGCCTTCAACCATACACGCCCATTGGCAAAACAAACCACCAAGAAGTCGAAGATCTAGGCAAGTGTAGCTATCCAATGACTGCTCAGAATTCTCCTCATGAATGTGGATGAGGAAGATTGGCGGTCACATGTAAATGACTGAAGCATCCTTTGGGTGACCAAAACAACAGCAACAACAGCAAAACAAACCCAAGCAAACAAACAGAAACCAAAAACACAATTTTTTTTCCAGTGTTCGACTTCATTTCTGTTGCTGTGGCGGGAGCCCTGACAAAATCAACACAAAGGAGGAAAATATTTGTTTAGTTTAAAAACTCAGCCTCTGGTTCATCATTGCAAAGTGGTCATGAAGGGAAGTTCTTGGTACATCTGGTCATAGGACATCCACACTCAAGAGCAAAGAGAAAGGGAGACATTCATGCTGCCCTCTATTTTTCTGCTCCTTTTAGCTGTCTTCACTCTTCTTATGCAGTTCAGGGCTCTGCCCTTGATGTGATATTGCCAATATTCTGGTGTGTGTGTTGGGGGGGTTGTTTTTCCACACCAATTAGCAATGAAGGCAGCCCCTCACCCCAACATTCTCTAAGGCTAGCCTAATCTAGATAATTCCTCAGCTGAGACCCTCTTCTCCGGTGATTCTTGATTGTGGGAAGCTGACACTTAAAAGTAGCCAGAATATCCAGTACAGTTATTGTTCTCTCCTTGGGTGTTTCACAGGGCTTATGCCAGTCAAAACTATATTTCCTAACTAAACCCAAGTAAAAACAAAGCCAACTTAGAACTGCCAGAAAGAAAGACCTTGGTGAAGGTAGTTTTGATGTATGTGAGATGGGACATGAGAGTCAAAGACTCTGGGGACATAGTGACTGGGTGAGTGTAAACTGAGGCAGAGTTTTTCTGTCCTGACTGCCTGGTCCCAAATAAACACACAGAAGCTTATATTAATTACAAAATGCTCGACTAATAGCTCAGGCTTATTGCTAACTAGCTCTTACATTTAAATTAACCCATTTCTATTAATTTATGTATCGTCACATGGCCCATGGCTTTACTGGTCCTCTAGCATCTTGCTTCTTGAGTGGCTGCTGGTATCTCTCTTGACTCTGCCCTTCTTCATCAGAGTCTTCAGTTTGATTGTCCCACCTAACTTTATCCTGCCTTGTTATATTATTTATTATTATTTACCAATGAGACTAATACATATTCACAGCATACAGAAGGATCATCCACAGCAGGTGAGGGTAGGACCCAGTGGCTGCTGTGACAATTTACTCTAAACAGGTTGGATTAGAACAACCGAAGGCTGATCAAAGTTTTGGAGGTCAAAAGTCAAAACTGAAAGTGCTGGCAGGTCCAAGCACCTTCCTCTAAGGAAAATCCATTGTCTTCTTATCTCATCTTCTGGGGTTTGGTTGCTGGTACCCCTTCACTCATGGATCCATTGCTGTGGTGCTCCAAGTCTGCCTGTGTCCTCTTCTATCATAAATACGTCTCTCTTCTCTTAAAATTTGACTTAGGACAATTCAGACAATCCAAGATTTTGTGCTCATTTCAACATCACTGACTGACTATTCCGACACAGATTAATTTGATTCTCTAAACTAAGGTGACACTCATTCAAAGACTTTAGGGATTAGGATGTAGACCCATCTTTCAGAGGGCTATCACTCAACCTACTGAGCAAGTAATGAGAAGATCTGCTGAAGGGACTCTTCTCTAGAGAAGTTCCTCTCTGTGAAGACCAGTCCTTACAATTTCTCTTTGATTAAGCACAAGCCCAGGACAAGTAACATATGGAAGTTAAGTCTGTAGTATCTGAGATTCTCAGATATCCAGGTGGAGTCTGTGAGAACATACTTGGGTTGCTGGAGTTCCTCAAGTCTTAAGTTGTCACACTGTGAGTTACAGTTCCATCAAGTTTCTCTGTCCAGTTCTACAGGAATGTTATTCTATATATTAAAGAATATGGATAAATAAAATAGGGCTCTCGAACTGCCGAGCATGTAGAAAATATTTGACAGGACATTATTTTTTACACTTAAAAAAAATGTAGTCTTTGACAATTTCACACAAGTATACAATGTGCTTTGACAAATCCAATCCCCATTTCCTCTTTCTCCCATAACCACCCCATGCCATCTCCTTCCCAACTTCATATACTTTTTAAAAAGAAACCCGTTTAGTCCATCTACTACTGTCAGTATGTGCATAGATGTAGGAACTGGAACATGAGATATCTATCAGGGGCCACATCCCAGAAGAAAAAATGATTTTTCTTCCCCTAGAAGCTATCAGCTGCCAGTAGTTCTTGGGGCTTTCTGAGCCCCTCTTCTCTCCATGCTGGAATTTTGACTGGACTACTTTTGTGGAGTTCTTATGCTTTCAACTATATCCCTTATGAAGTCATGAGTGTAACGGGCCTTGCATTCCTGACTGTTGGTTGTTCCTGTCTGGTCACCTTGTCAGCTCCTAATCTTTATCGATTCAATTTCATCACCTCATGTTGAGTTTTAAAGTCAAATAGTGTCATGGTTACAGGTGTACTGTGTGTCATTCTAAGGATCCTGGGAGCTCAAAAATCAGTAAGCATGGTCAGTCCCTGTATTTGAACATGGCTCTAAATAAAAATGTTTCAGAAGATGTTTTAAAACGGTTTTTACTGTAGAGCCTACTCTGACTCTGAATTAGCTGCCTCCACCTCTCAAAATCATATGACACCAAACTCAGCTCAAAGACTTTATTTTAAAACAACTTTCTGGCATTTAAGGTAGCTATGAGGCCTAGTGTCCCTATTTGTCTAATTTCATACTGTCAGACAAGTTCTCCAACCACCACTAATCCTTGTTTACCAGTTTCTGATTCTATCAATTTTGAAGTTTTCTGAGTAAATCGGAAATAGCAGGAAAAAGCAACCATGGAGGGAACAAGACTAAATTACAGATCCAGAGGCCTGGATGTGTCTCAGTTGGTAAAACATCTGTTTATCATGTACAATGTTCTAGGCTTGGTCCTCAGCACTGAGTAACACTGGATATGGTGGCCCATGCTTGCAATCTTTGTACTTGGGGCGGGGGTGGAGGCCAGAAGGTAAGAAATTTAAGGTCATTCTTGGCCAAAAAGGATATCGCCTTCTAATCCGAGCTACTTAAGACCCTGTCCATAAACAACAAAAACCAAACTCAGCAACCAGAAAAAAAAGTCAAACACTGATTTATATTTCACTTAATGTTTTTGGAAGATCTGGTTTTAAACTAAAGTCACATTATGAACAAAGTTTGTTTGTTTATATGTGCATAATTATTTAATAAATTCTTGTTTTAGTTTAACAAATAGATTGTGAAGAATACCTTTCTGCTGGCCATTTGAAAGAGAAATGAATAGCTTTAATCTAAAATAATATTATAATTGTTAGTTAATACCATACACATCAGACATAGAAGCTCCTAACTATTGAATATACAATGGTTAGATTACGGAAGTACTTCCCTACTTTTTATACAATGAATTCGATACTGTTACTATCACATTCTACAGAAACAGAAAGTGAATGTCAGAGAAACTAAATTATTTTCCTGAGGTCCCATAGCTGAGAAATGATGAGTTGGGATTCTAACTAAAAATCTAGTATAAGCCCATCTACTGTTAACATTAATTCCATGTAGCATCGCCATGCTTGAACTTGCTGCTGTCATCTCTACAAGGTACCACCTGCCTTCTTTGAACTGTCATTCAAGGAGCTGAGAGCTCTCTAGTCTTTAAGTCATTGATTCTCAACCTTCCTAATGCTGCCACCTTTTAATATAGTCCTCCATGTTGTGGTGACTCCCAACCATAAGATTACTTTCATTGCTACATCCTATCTGTAATTTTGCTAGTTATAAATTGTAATGGAAATATTTGATATATAGGATATCAGATATGTGACCCCTGTGAAAGGGTTGTTTCACCCCTTAAAAGGGGTTTCTGACCCACAGGTTGAGAACTTCTGCTTCAAGTGAAACCCAGTACATTAAGCATCCCTTCTTACACTTACTAGTCAACTATTTCATGTCCATCTCTTTTATACCTCCTGTGTGTGTTTGGTGTACACACATGTGTGTATGCAAGTACACATGCCAGTGTGTGTGCAAGGGTGAGAAGAGTTCACCAAGTGTCCTGCTCTATCACTCTTTGTCTCCTTCCCCTGAGACAGGATGTTTCATTGCACCTAGAGCTAGGCTGGAAGATAGAAACCACCGCTAATGCTTCTATTCTGATTCACCTTCAGGTCTCCATGTACATATAACAAGTGCTCTCACCCACATTTCTCAGCTCCCCCTCATGTTTTCTATTCAGATGACTTTATTTCTTGTAGTTAACATGCCCTCTTCTCAGAAACACATTCTTTTCATTTTGATGAATACAGACAGTGCATTCACACAAATATACAAGTATGATCCCATGCACTGTGGAGCCAAGATGTGGAAAGGATAATATACCATTAAGATATGAGTGATGGGGTACCAGGAGGCTCATAGTTGCTTTCATAAACAGTGCTATTTGTATTGTCTCAGTTTTTGGAAAGTTCTGTCCAGTAACTTGGAAAAATGCATAATTTGAAATCAGAAAGGCAAAATAATAGAACCAATTTCCTAACTTGTTCTTTTACCTATTGTGAGTTATAGAGGTGTATTGTCATAATGGTCACTCTTACTATGAGAGTAAAAATTGCTCTTACTACAAAAAAATATTCTGTCTCTGCCTTAGCTCTCTTCCTTTATGCCAATAATGAATCATGGACACATAGAGCTGTGGTGATATTTTGTTTGTGCTCTAACAAATGAAAATTTGCCTGGAGATTACAGTGTGGAGCTAGCCACTAGTTAACTCTAGAGGCCAGGCAGTGGTGGCACACACCTTTGATCCCAGCACTTGGGATCTAATGCTTCTGATCCCAATACTTGCGAGATGGAGATAGGAAGTGATATGGCTGGGCAAAGAGAGGAATATAAGGTGGAAGGAGACAGTAGCTCAGCCCTTTTTTGGTCTGAGAAGTTGTGGAGGTAATAAGTGACTTTGGCTGCTCTGCTTTTCTGATCTTTCAGCACTTACTCTGGTATCTGGCTCTGGGTTTTTATTATTAAGATTAATTAGAATTCATGCTACATAGAGCTTTTGAAATAATGTAAATAAAGATGCTGAATATATTGCAATATTGTAAAGGAGTACCCAGCAACATTTCTCCTTATGTTCTTTAATACCATTTTGGCTTAATACAGTTTGTCTCTAATAATATGTTTTTATAGTATACACACTTTGGGCAAAGCAGATCAGAGTATTGCAGCAATTTGTGCACTACCATATCATACAGAGTCTTTATCAGCCAATAAGAGGAAAGAAAAGCTAGGATGCCGCACACTGGGCTTGTTCTCATCAATGGCTTGGTTCTTATATGTGTACCAAAGATCTTACAGATGTCATCATATCTCTCATGTAGTTTAACTCTTGGCTTCCAGAAGGGGCATACATGATTTTGCCTATTGAAAGCTAGTAATTAACTTAAATCCTTAAAATTCATCCTTTGTTTTTGTTATTTAGTTTTGAGTTCAGATACACCCTTCTTTTTTGTTATTTTAAATAGATTTAAAATAGGCAATACTTTTGGAGGTTTAAGGAAGCAGAGATATTCCAATGCAAACCACCTTTGGGTATTATTTTGCAGAAGACTGAGCTTATTAATCTTAGGACAGAAAGAAAAACCTGTCTTATTAATTGCCTGCCAAGATGAAAAGGCAGTGTGAAATATACTATATTAGGTTGCCATCAGTTTGACTAAATAATTTAACGAATGTCTTTATATTGCTTTTACCTTTAGGCTTTTTAAACTTAAAGTCATATTGGAAACATAAGGTAGAAAAGCAATCTTGGGAATCTAATTACCTACTGTGGGTGAGAGTGGTGGGTTATCATAAAAGTAAAAGTCACCTGTGCTTGCTAGTTTTATGTTAGCTAGACTCATGCTGGAGTCATCTGAAAGAAGGGACCCTCAGTTGGGGGAAAGGTCTCCTTAAGATGAGCTGTACGAAATTTTCTTAATTAGTGATTGATGGTGAGGTCCCAGCCTATTCTGGGTGGTGCTATCCCTGGGCTTGTTGGCCCAGATTCTTAAGGAAAGGAGGCTGAACAAGCCCATACTAAACTCATTATGGTAGCTTTCTTACACTGTTTAGGATAATCCATCCTTATAATCATAGTATTTCTGAAATATACTACGACAGTCTATACACCCGGAGAAGATTTTGAATCACACAGGAATTAAAGTCCAAACCCCATCTACAATGAGGTGATAGAGTGCCACTGATGCTGTCTATCTGCTCAGCTCTTACAACAAAAAAATAGACTTTCTCATACTCGACCTGAATCCCAGTGCTTACTGAAGTGATATCAATCACTAATGGATTTAACTATTTCCTGTTGCCCACTAAAATGATTGAAAAAACAAAAAACAAAAACAAAACAAAACCTCTCCTTATCATTATTGACTCAAAAACAACATTTGTTTTTCACAAGAGTGTTATTTGACTGCCTTCAAGAACATTGCATTTTGGGACTTATTTAGTCCTTCTTTATCTGTTTTACAATTTTTTTTTTGTTGAAAGTCATCATTTTAAAAACATGTTCTATTGTAAGCACTTTATAATGGTTGGTTTTAGACAGCTATTCTGAGTCTCATTTTCCCTCCTTAGTATATGAGGGGTTAACATCTTGAGACAATAGATACTGTACACTCAAATACTTAAATATTCAGATCTGCTCATGATTTCTTTTTCTATTTCTGAAGTTAAACTTGACAGATACTCCCATGTATGATCTGAAATTTCTAGCTTGGCCATAAACATCATTACTGCCTACAACATAATGTGAAAACTCAGAAATAAATGCTTACTTAAGGTTAAAGTTCTAATATTAGTATGTATCATGCTGATACTTACATGTGTGTGTATTTTATAACTGTATATATTTTATAAATTATGAATAGTTTGATACTTTACAAATTCAAGTATATTCTAAAGTTCCATTCATTAAAGAAATCATTTTGCACTTTCATATGGTAAATAAGTATACACCAAGTTTAATGCATATTTACATCATGCATCAATTACATTATCAGCAATACATCAATTTCAAAATTTTTCCCTAAACTCAGTTTACACCAGTGTATAAGATTTAGGCAAATGAAGATGGAAATTTATCCAATAGGGTTACAGAAACTTAGATAGATGTATAGGATTTTGTGATTTGAATATTAAATATTTTATCTAGATGATTCATTAAGAATTTGGACTTGAGACCCACTAAACAAGAGATAAATCATGCATGGTTCTAGAAACCTAGCCAACTACCCAGGGCTATTGAAGTCATAGATATTGGAGGAGAACCTATAGCCATCACTTTACCAACCCATCACAATTCCTAACTACATTCTAAATATTTGTCCCTATTCCCACAAATAAGTGCCTCCTTCTTGCCTGTCATGATCTCATGTAGGTAACTCCGGGTGCTGTGCTTTCCTGACTGTAACAGCCATGTCACAACATCCCCCAAGTTCTTATCTTCTTTCTGCTTCCTCTTCTTTGCCATCCTCTAAGCCTTGGAGGAGAAGTTGATAAAGGTGCTTCATTTGGGGGTGACTATTAATTTTTAAGATTTTCATACATGTTCATAAGGGATATTCATAATCACCTCTAGTATTCTTTTCTGTAATTATCATTGGATTTGATATTGGAAGATGTCAATTTTTGCCTTATTAAAAACATAGCACATATCTTGGTGGTGATTTGTAGGGTTATATATACCCTATGGCTGCCTGTTTTACTGGACAATTGTATCAAGTTATGTCTTTCTGTATGTATTTCTGCCAACCTTTTCTATTAAACATCTCATTTGTCTAAAGTTAATAAAACCATTCCATTTTCTTTAGACTGGTTTTATCATGATAGTCTCTCCATTTCTGGATTTCTTAACCTTTTAAGGGTCTTTATAATTAAAGTGAATTTGTTATGTATACCATATAGTTTTGTCTTACTAATTAATTTTCTGAGGCATTATGCTCTTTTTAAAGAATTTAGCACCATTTGAATTAGGGGATTTCAATGTTATAAAACACTGCTCAAATGGAAAATAGTTGTTGCCTAAAGTAAGGTAAAAAATATTTTAGTTATTAGAATACATGTGCAAATGCTGAAAATGCCTTTGATCTCTTGAAATTCATATTTACTTTGATGTTCATTTTAATGCCTCTCATGGTACTTGATTTTTTTATAATTAGTTTTTAATATTCTTCCAAGGATATTTAGGGTGAAATCAAAATTGTAATTGCTTCTAGTTCACATCAAATTAAAAGAATTTATTGAAATAATTTCCTTTGAGGTTATGTTAGGAATGCATCTGGAACTACAGTGCATAATTTCATTAATTATCCCCTATTGTGGATACACCATCAGATGTCTCGAAAGCTGATCCGATAGTAGTAAATTTTAATGGATACTAGCAACAGGTTTGTAAGCAAATATGTGAAGTTGCAAATCGTCACCTTAGCCTGTATGACTCTATCCCCCATACTTAAACATTGGAAAAAAAAAAACATGAGCACTCAAAATCATGAAAGGTATATTTAGAGGGGCATATCTCTTTAATCATGAGTTTTACAGTCCACTTCTCTTTATTATACAGCTCTTACATCCATTTGCATACATATCTATGTTTTCCAGGGAAGAGTGATAAGGGAACAGATTAATTTCACCTGGGTACAAAGGGATAAGCGAATTTAAGAAGTAATATAGTTTGGTATCCTGACTATGAGATTGATATCATATCGATGTAAACTGACAAAGATTCATCAAGTGCGAGAATTAAAAGAAATACATTATAAATATATACGTGAGTGTGTATATATATTGAGCTACGAGAGATCAAAGCCTGGGCTTACTAGACAAGTGCTCTACTGCTAACCTATAATGTACCTAGTCCCAGATTCTGTAAACTTCCCAAATAAAAATATTATATGATTCTTAAGAAGTTGGTTGTCTCAAATAATTCAAATATGAAATGAAGGAAGTAAGGATTAACGTAATAAACATTTTGAACCTAAAATGCTTTTAACATTAGAAGATTGAGTTTCTAATTTCAATTTTTTTCTTTTTAGCCAATTTTATTAGTTCTTTGACAATTTCATGCAATGTATTTTGGTCATATTCATCCCACCATTTTGTTTTTTTATTAATTAATTTTTTTCCATTTATTTTACATACCAACCACAGTTTCCCCTCACTCCTTTCCTCTTGTTCCTTTCCCCTGCCTCCCATTTACTTTCCTCCCCATAATCCTACTATTTAAAAAAAAAAAACAAACTTTCAAGCCAGTGGGATGACTCAGCAGGTCAAGCTGCTCAGTGCCAACTCTGATAACCCTGGAATCCAGTGCTGAAGGAAAGGATTGACCCCTGCAAAGTTGTCCTCTGTGCATCGACATGTGTAACATGGCACAAATGCACCTGCACTCAAACACACACATGTACCACACAGAGAAATAATAATAATTAGTAGTAATATTAGATGGATTTGTTTAATAAATAATAGCCATAAATAAATAATTTTAAGTATCCGCTTCTCTATTTTGATAGTTGCTAATGGAAGATCTCTCTCAGGTTTTGGTCAAGGTGTAGTTTGAAGCCATTTGTGTATTTGAATAGTCTAATTGGAAGGAACATCTCCATAGCATTCAAAGGAATAGATTTACTTTGCCAATGGTGGCTATTTGAGGTTTCCTAAGAAACTAGAATAACTTTGCAGAGACTTCCCGTAATTATCAGTTTCTATTCAAATGGCAGCAGTTTGGCATAAATTTGTGACAGGTGAATAGTGTATATTAGCATCACTGGTATGTAGGTGTCAGATTATTTCAAAGACAGTTTGAGATAACCTTTGAGAGGCAACAAGAAAGCATTTTGAGAGCCGAAACCAATGTTTATAAATGTCATGATGATGCTAAAATTCCAACCCTGTTCATAAACAAGCACTGCTTACAGGTGGACTTATTCATTGACATGTCTGTTAGCTGCTTGTTGCTTATCATGAAATTATTAACAATGAAAAACTTGAGTTCAATCAATAATGCAATCAGAAACAGAAAACACAGGCTAATACAACAAGTGACTGGGCTCTCTCTCTAGTAATTTAAGGTCCTGTAATTCACTTAACATAAAATAAATTGTTAGAAGTGCACCCCTGGGTGTCCATTAGAGCTTTATGGCAGATTTAAGGACTTGGAACAGTCTCACTGCATACTCAGGAGACCTGAGTGTCTCTTTGATCAATTATTATGCTTCCATTAAAATATTTTTACTTCACTGTAGGGGCATCTTGATCACTCTACATATTGGCACAGCTGTCAGACTATCTAAGTCTTTTGCTTTTAGAGGTTATTACTTCTTAGGGCTGATGTGTCTTATGTTTAAGAATTGAACACACACTGTACATCAATCTTTCCTGCTGGATGGAATTGACTTCTCTATGTAGTAAAAGATGCTCAATGTAAAATATCCAGTGAAATCTGTGCACTCAACAACCTGGCTGGTAGAGAGACGTACACAGTAGCTTTGATGACTGTGCTCCGCCAGTAGCTTTATAAAAATGCTAATTGGTCTAGCTCTCTGCTGCATCCATCTGTATGGTTTAGTGGTGTTTCTTTGCATACTAAGTTGTTATAAAGTGTATTTTTGGCAAACGGCTAGTCACTACCATAACTGTCCTCCCTACAAACATTCCCTGTGAATAGTAAAACTATTCTTTCAGAATTTGTTGGCTCAGTTACTAAGTAGTAACAATGTGTAATGAATACTCACTCCACTAAATCAGAGGGGAAATATGAAAATTGTTTGAAAATCTGGAAAATATTTTAATGTCTTAATCTGTAATGTATATAGTAGTGTACTTAGTAACTGTTAAAAGGTTTTATTACTACTCTATGTAGTCAAGTTTATTCCTTAATTATTTTATATTTGTAACAAGATTTATACACATCTTCATACATGAAGTGTTATAGTCCAATATTTGAGTGAGAATGTTGTTGTATTTATATAAAGGTTTTGAACATTGAAATCCTTAAGTTAAACTTTTGAAATAATTTTTATTCTTATCCATTTGTATTTATTTAAATTCAGAATCCACTCTAGTGAAACACTTTAGCGTATAATGAAAGCCATGCTAGGGCCTAGGAATGTAGCTCAATAGTAGAAAATTTTCCTCTTAAGCAAATGGTTCTAGTTTTCATTCCTCGCACTGGAAACAAAGCAAAAAAAGATAAATTCAAGTGAACATGTCGGCATCATAGGCAAGCATCAATGTTTAAAAGTAAAATTCATATACTTGTTTGTGTTTAAGTTACTTATTTTTAAGTAATTATACATGTTCGTCTAAGCTCGCTTGTTTTTTTTTTTTAATTTCCTAAATTCTGGTTGAATCTCACAATTTTGCTATAGTCTCCATTTGTTCTTCCTTTGCGTGCTTTCTGTTGTTTAATGTAGAAAACCACGAATGTTATATTGGCTCTCTCAGGCTAGGGCTTAAAACAAAACACATATGTTCTTCATGTTCTGGAGGCATGAAACCCTAATCCAGGCTTGTTTGTTTGATGCTTTTATCTCAGCTTCTGGGATTGCTGGGAATGGCTGGTGTCCTTCAGTTGCAGACAGCTCCCTCGAACTTCTGCCCCTGACCTATCTTAGTGTTTTCTGCTGTGTGGCTCTTACACGGCTGGTGTAAGGTGCCTGCCACACCCGGTCTCTAATTCAGATAACCTCATCTTAACTTTATTTTATTTGCAGTGACCCAATTCCAAACAAGGACACATTCATATATTTCAAGAATTGGACTTGAACATCTATTTCTGAAGGAATCAAGGAAATACATTTACAGAATATATGTTACAGGCATATTTGTACTGCATCAGACTTGCTGAACAGATTCCTCACTGAAGTCCTTCAAAGGCTAAAGCTGCATCTTTATCATCAATATAGCGTTTTAAGCATAGGTGCTGGATGACTTATTCACCAAAGAGCATCAACTACTTATTTTTCAGGTTCCACTGTTACAAATAAAACTGTGTTGAATACCTTTGTACACATGAGTTTCTCAACTGATTCTTGTTTATATGCAATAGATTCCTAGCTATGGAATAAAAAGGACAAAAAGAACAAAAAAATTGTACAAACTGTACAATTCCTACTTGTTACCAGATTGGCTTTCAAATTTTACAAACAGTATCTCTTTTCCCAATAGTAACTGAGTATATTTTTCCCATACATTTGCAAGAATGAATATAAAACATTTATTTAATTTTTAATGTAATGAGAGCTCAGCAATATTTTATTCCTTAAACTTGCATTTTAACTAGGGTGTTTAACCATATATGTCCATACATTTGTGATTGTTTAATGTTTCATTTTCTTTTCACCAGTTTCTTATGTACTTGTTCAACAGTAAATGCATGTACTTAAATTTTGTTAGTACCAGCATTATATAAATTCTCTTCCATGAATATTAGTTAATAGTTCATCTACCTAAAAACACTTTGGTTTCATGTTGAAAATGCTAGCCACCTTTTTCGTTAAAATGATCTTTTTATTCTTTGATAATTTCATGCACATATAACAATAAAATATAAACAAATTTACTATTTGTTCTCTCCAACCCTTCCATATTCACCAACACATTCCTCTCCCCACTTCATGTCCTCTTTCCATGTGACAAACCACTAAGTTCTAAATTGACAGTCTTGATTGTGAAATTTTCTTTATGGTGACCTGGTCCCTTCAGATTCTAATTGTTGTGGTTGCTGGTCTTATAATTTCCCCCAGTCTCCCCCCTTCTCATAGTGATTGACTCCTTGGGTGTTCAGGCAACCGTGCACCTGACAAACTTCCTCATGGCTGGTAGGTGCCAGCCATCTTTTACACGCAACCAAAACAGAATGAAGCCACATTTTTTCAAAGGAGAACATGCCTTGGTTGCCTCCCAGAGGTGGAAAGTAATAGCTGAAGACACCATGTGCTTTGGCTACAGGACCCAGAGGACCTGAGCTGGTTCTGATCTGAAAGCTTCTTTCCTGAGAACGAGCTTTCATAGTACCAGGAGGCTCTATGAAGGCTTCCATGCAAGGGAAGTAACCAACAGTCCTACCCAGCTACGAAACCTATGAAACACATCAACCACCAAATGGCAAGATACCCCTACGTGTGCTACAGGTTCACACGTACTTTGGCAGTAACAAACAGCTCTCTAATTGGACTTATGGCCTGCACAACAAGTACTTAAAACCTAACAAACTGCCTGGGACTAGTAAAGTCATGGATCTTGGAGGAGAATCTGTAGCCTCTGCTTTCCTAAACCAGCATGATCTCTACCTACACTCTAAATTTTTCTCCTTGCACCCACAGATAAATGAAGATCTCACCCCTCATCAAAGAAAATTCTCTTTGTACAGAGGCTATTACAGAAAACCACAAATGAATAAAATGCAGAGAACAAGAGATCACACGGTAGCCAGTCATAACAGATATATTTACAACACAATTTCTGAATGTAAGGCTCGGGGAATCACAGTGGGACAGAGGGCAGAAAGACTATAAGGACCAGAGGAGCAGAAAGTTTGCTATGAGAGTGAGTCTTCCAGAGATTTCCAAGAGGCTACGCCCAGGAGGGCTAATCAACATGGCTGCCTAAACAAGACCTGAACAAGTACAACACCAACTGACATGTTGACACGCGAGGGGAAAAACTTGTAGAACCCTAGCCCTAGACAAAGTACTATGGGCAATAGGGAAATGCTGAGAACAGAAGAAATAGTCTTCTTCAGAGAACAGCCCTCAAACTGGTTATCTAATGCTAAGTGGTGGTCAGTCCTGAGATTACACAGACACAGTTATCATTGTACAGATCGAGAAGGTTGTATTTATATATTTGGGAGTATACATATATACGTGTGTGTGTTTGTGTGTACGTAAACACAATTAAAGAAAAGGAGATTGTGAATTTGAGAGAGGGAGAGAAAAAAGAGGGAAAGAAGTGAATGCAGGAGAGGGGTTGGGAAAAGGAAATGAAAGGGAGAAATGATGCAATTATATTATAATTTCCAAAATAAAAATAAAATGAGAGCATGATCATTTTTCCTGATTTCCCTCATGCTGCTTTTGAATATCAGTGAGTTGATTTGAATCTTGAGGATATTCCTATGCCTAGTGACTTCTACATAATTAGGTGCAATAAGACACCTTTCTCTTCATCACAGAATGGCCACATAAGCCACAAAGTCATAGAAGAATGATTTTCTGGGAAAGAAACAAATTATGTTGTTTATATCATTGCTATTAGGGGATTCATTCACAATAGCCATACTCTTACCCTAAATAATACAGACACCAAAGAATCTGGTGTATGCCATATTCAGAAAAGGTGATATTTACATGGTAAATGCTCTTTGATCCAAGTGGGATTACTTGGGGTTCCACTGACATTAAAATATTGATGTTACATAACTCAGTCTGCTTAAACAAATAAAATATTTGTTCCAGCATGTATTAGAAGAGTATTTTCCAGAATACTCTTCAATAATTCATTAATATCCTGGTGTTTATTTGGGCTCATAGTAATTATTTTTGCAAAGCAGTGCTAATAGAAACCCAAAGAAGTTCAAATAGTATCTTTGTAAATATGAATTCTAAACTCAAAATTGAGGTCGACATTTTCCATAGTGAGTATGAAAACTCCTGAGTCAGCGGACACACCTGGATGATAACACCTATTTTCTGTGTTTAATAACTGCACGTATTATACCAAGCAAAGAAAACATGTTTCATTCTAAAACTCTCAGTGAATGTATATTCACTTGTTCTAAAAGCATTGCTTGGTTTAATAAGATCTTATTATCTGTAATGGTGATTATTATAATGGCAATCCTCTTTGGTACTGAAGTATTCTTATAAAAGTTTGATGAACAGATTACAATGGCAGTCTTTTCATTTTTGTTTTTCATATACTTGTCCTTCCTATATTAAACCTTCAATGCGAGTGTTTTTCTGGGTTTTTATTTTTCTTCAACCATCTTCTCATCATTTCGGGTAACTGTACTCTCACGTCTTTTTTTGTTTTTTATATATCCAGATATGAACCTATTTTTCCACTATATGTAAAGAATGTTCTCTCATTTTTTTTCTGATGCCAGTCAGCCTATACTGGACAAAAATGACATCAACATTTCAGTTTTCTCATAAACCCTGAAGGCAAGACTGGGTCAATGTCTGTCACTTTCTCTGAGGCCGCCTCCCTCATACCAGGTTGTAAGGGTTATCTGCTTTTGGCCCTTGTGAATTAAGGTGCTTGTGAGTTAAGGCTGAGAGCCTCACTTTTAAAGGTAATTGGAGAGGCTGGGCCCTCATAATCCTCCCCTTCATGGAGCTTAATTGTCTCACCAAAGAGATTCAGTTGTGGTGCTTAGGATGATGGAGGCCTAGGCATGTGCCCATGTCTAATGCCTAGACTTTAGAAGAGAGCAGAAAGCTGGTTTTAACATTATATCAAAGGTACATTTGTTTAATCAGTTGTTTTCCGAGATAGTATGTCACAAAATTCATGTCTAGGACTTATTTGGAATGAGAGCTTATATGGAAATACATATTCTTTGCAAATGTATTTAGAGATCTTGAGATGAAATCATTCTGGAATTAGAATTTGTTAAAACTCTTGATAACAAACAGGTATCCTCCCAGGAATATGAATGTCACAGTGAAACATAGAGTCACAGTAAGCTGTCATACACAACTATGTGACAATATAGGCAGATGAGAGATGCATCTATGACCTAAGGAAAAGGAAGGATTAAGGAAGCCACCAGAAGCTTGAAAAGGAGCATGGGACAGTTAATCCCTTCCAAAACAAGCCAGTCTTCATCTTGATATGTACAGATAATTTAGAATATCCTCAGCAAAGATGAAATACTTAATCTTCATTTGTTCTCTTATCTTCTAGGAAGATGGCTAAAGCTTCTTTACATGTCCAGAGTTGATGAAAGAGTAAACAACATTGTGGATCTTCATGGCTCAGTATGAAGCATATGTTCTAACCATAAAACAAACCAGCTGGCCAAGATAAGACTAAGCATGGGAAACACTATGAAAGGGCACAATTTTGGGGAGGTGTGAAAACTGAGCTATAATGAACTCAATTTACAAAGAGAACACTACCATTTCTCATGTCTGATTCCATATTTTTCCAACTGCAAAGAACTATTTTATATTCAAAGCACTTGTGCATATATTTCATATTTGTTAGATAATTTCCATTTGTTTTTATTTGGTATGCAAGAAAAAGTTAAGTCAACTCATCTACAATCCATTCATTGTTTAATGGGAATGTACTCTGGGAAAAGAAAGAAGGCAAATTACCCTATCTAATTGCCTCATCAGTGTGATAGCTAGACCTTCAGATAAATGGACTAATAACATGTTCTAGGGAAAGTCTATATCAATGGAATGTTCTTAATGGGATGTCTCTGATTACATATTGTTTATAGTTAATTAACACACAATCTATGCATTTATGAAGTTTGGATTCCTGGAAAATGCCATGCACAAAATGGATGTGTTTCATAAACTAAATGGTATTCATAGTAGCAGATATGACTCACCAGAGACCCTGGGCTACTTGGCTTTACTGTTCGCTTTTGATGGAGGAAGGATGAAAGAGAGAAGTATGTCCCAGCACCCAATCCCTACCCAACTCCTGAGAACTACCTCAATACTTGTAGATTTTATTGCAAGCTACACTTGATTGCCAGTATTAGCAAGGATAAACTCTACTAGAGATCCCCGATTTGAGTCAATAGTATTTGGCAATTCCATTTTATTGTATCAGCACAGTTAACGTAGTTAAATAGTATGTTAGTCACATTATTAAATGCAGTGGAACACCATCTCCTGTATTCTACCATTTTTAATTAGTGTAAAATCAGAGTGAATTCATTCCCTGGGGTGGAAGTTGTGTATATGGATGACAACTGCTGTTGAAGACTACACTTTACTCAAAAGAAGAAAGACCATATGGTTGCTCATGCCTGGAAATCCCAGAACTTGGGAGGCTGAATCAGGAAGACTGACTCTAGTTTGATGCCATTTTTCAGTTGCAAAGTGAGCTCCCTGCCAACCTGCCCCACAGAAGCAGACGTTGTTTCAAAAAGACCAAATTAAACAACAACAACAACAACAACAACAACAACACACACACACACACACACACACACACACACACACAGCATTATATTCATTCTTTCTGCTGGGATTGGTTTAGCTTCTCTACTATGTCAGTCATGGCTTGTGGATCTAAACAAAGTGCTGAAACTACAATCCATTATAGAAATATTAATAGAATATAGTGAACATGATCCTCATTGTTTAAACAGTGTCAGTGCATTGTTTGCATTTCTAAGCAGATATGCAACTTCTTATGTACATGAGTTATGTTTGGGGTAGATGGAGGAAGTGGTTGGGAAAAGGGGAGGAAGAGGGAGGAAAGACTGAGAGAGATGGAGAGGAGGAGAGGGCAGGAGGAAGAGAGAGAAAGGGGTGAGGGGTGGGGAGAAGTAGGAGGGAGATGGAAAGAGGGATAGGAAGGAGGAAAGAAAAGAAGGACAGAACATGAATTAAGGCAGGGATATAAGTCCTCAAATACCACCCCCAGGGATATACTTCCTCCAGCAGAGCTCTCTGTCCTAAAGATGCTATAATGTTCCCAGACAATGCCAATAGCTGAGAACTAAGTGTTTCTTGCATGAGCCAATGGAGGACACTTCTTATTTGAACCATCAGAAGTGCCATGTTGCTGTTTCCATGTTGTTGCTGGTTTCTTGATGGGACAAATCTGTTCTCCCTAAGATCCTCCAGGAACACAACCCCTAGATAGTATTTATGAACTACTGGTCAAGGAACAGATTTCTTCTAGCACAAACTGTGCTCTCTTGGACTTTCTGATCACAAGGCAAGGAAGAAAGCATGTGGCCAGGAAATTGGGATAATGTGCTACTACCACTGAATTCTACCTTTCAGGACTGAACATTGGAGCTCTTAGTTGTAAACTCTTGTTTTTCATTGTGAAAGCGTTTACAAAAGCCTAGAAGATGAGATTTGGGGGTAGATACACTTAGATGTAAGCACCTCCTGTGAAATAGACTAGTTACGAGACCTTGGATGAGTCACCCTTCTACAGCCTTCACACTGCAGGTGCAAAATGAGCAGTAGGCAATATGTGGAATATACTTGTCAGAAGTTGAATAGATACTCAAATAATAGTTCCCTTATTATTTAGCTGCCGAGAATGAGTATTCCTTATGTAAGGTCCAGAATAAAGTTTCCTTTGACTACAAATGTAGCTCCCATTAGTTCCTTTACTAATCCAGACCCAGTTCTGATTCATGAGGCTCTCTATGTCCAATTAGACAATTCTTACAAATGCTTAAAATAATCCTGGTCCTCAAATGGATATTTATTTGATCAAATAGAAGTTAGTGTTTCTTGGTACAGTGTAGTTAAAAAGAAACAATGGTGAGCAAACAAATTATTTCTAGCACCTTAATACAAATGAGGTTGAGACATAATCAATGTGACTGAAGGGACAGAATAGTTATGTTGATTAAATTCAAATCCTGGCTGCCTCAACAGGTGTGTCACTACAGGTGATTATTACAACAAATGTCAGTTTAGTTATCTTTAAGAATAGACAGCAAAGCATAAGATAGTATAGTTGTACTTCTTGTTTTGCAGTTGGTGTTTTCAAAACCTCTGGACATGTTGCAGCATCAGCCACCAAAGCATTACCATTCCTAGGCTATAAATTGGACTGTAAAGATTCAGAACAGAGTCTTAATCACAGTCCTACTGAATACTTCAAACCTTATTGAATTTGAAAAATACTGATGTACTTAAATACAATTTAGTATTTGTTGGAGTTTGAGACAACTGGCCTGTGCTCAAATTCTGTCTCTATCTTTGGTGATTGTGCAACTCTGAGTTTTATGCTGAATAATCATTTGAGTTCAGATTTTCCCAACCATCTCCAAACAGTACAAATGGCCTTGGTAAGACCAGTATGTTCACACTTCTCTTCCCAGTAGAGTGGATATTAGGTACAACGAGAAGAAGAGTAATAATGGATAAAGATCATAAGTGACTTAACTATTAGAGAGCCAGGAATTTAACACATAAACCCGAGATTTAGTCAACCAAACATGGGTGGCCACATACCTCAGCAGAGCCTTCTAATCATAATCTCCAGTGATGCCATTGATGGGAAGAATAAAAAAAAATAATAAAAACTAAACACAAAGTGAAGCTCTTTCTCCAGATACTGCCCCTGAGAGTACTGATGAAAAATGATATTGTCTAAGTTTTCTTCACCATGCTTGTAGAAAACAGCCTCCTACTGGAGTCAATAGAGACCAATATACTACAATTTCCAGTGAGAGTAATAACCCTAGGGAAGGACTGTTGGAGAAGAAAATAAAAGTGAGTATCCAGAAACCCCATCCTAGCCATGTGTTAGAGTTTTTGTGTGTTGCATTTCAGGTTGCTGGAAGGCTGTGTGGCCCAGCTTATGGAGATTAGTTAGTATCTGTATTCAGTGATTTATTTTTTAAGTTACTCATTAACTTAGTTAACTAACATTCAGTGAGCAGCTGTCATAGCTCAGGCACAATATTATGTCATAGAAAATATCTCAAAGTTATTTCTTAATGTGAGCAGGAGTTGTTGGGACCGGAGATGGATGGAATACAGGGACAAGTGGCCAGACAAATGGAAACACATGAACTGTGAACCATGGCTGAGGGGCCCCCAACTGGATCAGGCCCTCGGAATGGGTGAGAGAGTTGATTGGCTTGATCTGTTTGGGAGGCATACAGGCAGTTGGACCGGGTCCTGTGCTCAGTGCATGAGTTGGCTGTTTGAAACCTGGGGCTTGGTAGAGACCCTTGGCTCAGCCTGGGAGGAGGGGGCTAGGCCTGCCTGGGCTGAGTCCACCGGGTCGATCTCAATCCTCAGGGGAGTCTTTGCCTTGGAGGAGATGAAAATGGGGGGTGGGCGGGGGGGGGGGGGGGGGGGGGGGGCGGGAGGAGGGAGAATGGGGGAATCTATGACTGATATGTAAAGTTGAATTATGTTGTAAAATAAAATAAAATAAATTATAAAAAAAAGTTATTTCTTAAAAAGGGATGGGAAATTTTGTAACAGGCAAATTCCATATTTAAAATAATTAGCATGGGGATATTACCATATAATCAACTATTACAAAAGGAGCACATGGATGCATACTCTTTTCACCACAGATACAAAAGCTGTGGAAGTATAAAGCACGCTCATAAAGTGGCGCGCTCTCAACCAATGTTCTGCTTAAAAGTCTTGTACAACATTTAGATAATTATACATTCTCACACACATGTGCTAGATGATTATTCATCATTACACACATGCATGTATGCATATATATGAATATATGCATATATATACAACTAAGCACTTTCAAGACTAAATTTGTGAGTTTCTGTTAAGTAGAAACAGTTCATGGTGTAATGTTGATTCTACAACTGGTTTTCTCCATAACTAAGTTTGGGAGATTTTCCAGTGTTAATCTATTATGTGTTGCCTTTTTGTTCACCTGAAATACGGAAGATTAGTATAGAGAGGGTCTCTTGAAAGTAAATGCTTAACATTAACTCATAAGATGTGCATTTTGCTTACCAACTTATAAAAAATGAAAATATAACCAGAGGTGTGAATAAAATTTATTCATTTGTAAATGTGGTTATTACTGGGTCCTGGATAGAAACTTAAGTCCTCTTGGGTTCTGATGTCATATTTTAATTTGTTTATTAAATTCTTAAATTGTTCTATTTGTCAGGTTAGCAAGAGAGAAACATTAAATCCCAAGCACGGTTTAAAAGGCAGACCTAATCAAAAGTAACAATATCGCATAAGCAAGAACTCCCAAATTTTAAAAGCATAGTTTTTAATGACCTTACTTTTATCAACTTATATTTATTTCTGTTGTTTTTGGTTTAAAGATACTGAACACACTATAAAGCAATAACATAGAACCATAAAAAGAATTCTCATTAAGATGGGGTGGGGTACACATTTAAACAAAGTCTAGAGAGGTTGAAAGTTGGCTTTCCACAAAAGTAGAGATTAAGGTGATATTTTCGTTTATCTTTGGGACGGCACCTCCAAAGGTGGAATGGTGATGGGGTGGCAATGCAGAATCAAGGCAAGTGGGAGGGAAAAGTATAAATCTAGTACCACACCTTAACAGTATCTGGATAACCAGATCATTCCTCTCAGAAAGAGCTATTCAGAGCTTTAGACTTGTTTCATGAAAGATGTAGAAACTCCTTGAGTATTTACCAAAGTATTAACTGCATTTTTGACTCGTGCCTGTGCTTGACTGAGTGAGTGATCATTTAAGTCATCAGAGAGAAGGAAGAACCTTCAGGAGGAAGATAAAAAGCGACATCATCCCTGCAATGGGATCAGAGACAGACAGGATGTACTTAAGGGTGTGGCAATTAGCTTTAGTCTTACTTGTCATTAAGTAGTTAGCACCCAGGCTTTGGATGGAATTGCAAACTGAACAGAAATGCTCTCCTGTTCTCAACCTATAACCCCACTTATATGTTTCCAAAACATATAAGTACCAACCTGGATAAAATTGCTTCACTGATGCAATTGAATCTTAAAAGTATTGAAAGAACCAAAAAGATGTCAGATAATGACTGGGTGGTTACACTGTTATTTGAAGGTTAGATTTTATTCTGTTTAAAGATGTTGGAGACCCTAATACGGGAAAGGACAATTTGGACTTTTTTTAAAGTCTTCACTAATTTATCTATTTAAACTATCATTTGTTTAAGAGTGATTTATGAAAAGTCTTATGAACCAGTCCAAGTGTAAGATATTATAAATGTTAAGCTTGATGGTTTAGTACAGGGAAGAGTAAGCTAGAATAACCAAGACACATTGGCTTAGAAGGGAAGAGATGTGTTCAATATGCAATAAATAAACTGATAAAAGAATTTGAATTGATTCCCAGGAGTGTTATAATGGAAATTAATGGGGAGAAGTTATTGGGTCAGTTGAGATGGCTATCAGAGCTACAGAAATGGCTGTGAGAAAAGACCTTTTAAAAGGCCTGATACAGAAGCTAATTTTTTTAGGTGGCTCACCAGGCCAAGATGTGGCAAAACTTTGGGGCAACCAGTCATATCTGAATCAGAGTGATTATTGCCCCTGAAGTTGTTATGTGCTTACATAGAATAAATACCATCGATGAGCTTGAGGAAGGCTTGGAGAAAAGTATTTCAGACTAAAAGATGAGCCATTTTCAGGATCTCTCTGGAAAACAGTAGATTTAAATTATATCTGAGTTTGAACAGTCGAGATTGGAAAGAGTCAATCAAACCACTTTGTAGACCATGAGAAATATATAAGATGAGCACGAGAGAAAAATAAAAGAAGGAATGATAAAAAGAAGAGGGAGAAGAAGAAAGAGGAAACAAAAGTAATAAGTAGAAACAACAAGAATCTAAGAGCATTGAAGCTCCTAAAAGATGAAATTATAAAACCATACTCATTAATAAAACATTAGGAATCGGAAAATAAAAATGCCTCAGAGAAGAGAATAGTTCAAATCTTTGCAGAATGTACATTTAAATTCACAAAGAACTGTAATGTGGAACACTGAACTTTTACTCTACTGTGACAATCTAAGCTCTTCCAGTAACAAAGACAATTCTGGACATCTCCATGTAGAAAAGATCACAGTCTCCTGTATTACATTTTATTTATACTGAATTATACAAGGAGACGTATTTCTAGCACATTCGTGTGTTGTCTTTATTTCAAATATGTCTCTAAAATAAAGCTGATTTAGTTACACAACTTGGCAGGCATAATGAAGTTTTCTCCACTACCCTGTCTGAAAGCCTGCCATTCTTTTCGTTTTTCTGCTTGATATTTGCAGTGTCGAGCACCAACTATTTAGTTGTGCAGAAATCCTTGTGCTGTCTTGAAATGAGTTATAATCAGTTATAAAATTTGACATGCATGTAATTTAACGTCCAAGAACATTGGAGTTCCTGGGTTTGTTTTCTATTTGTAGTGGTGACAGGGACGAGACTAAGGTTTAATTTAGTTCCTGATTTCAAATGCGTCAACCTTTGTTCTCACATTATATTTTTCCCCTTCATTTTTAAAGGTATTTGCAGATAAATATTAAGAAAAAACTTGGCCTGGAGTATGTGCTGATATCTTCATGTTATGCCTCCTGTTTGAATCAGTACCCCTCCTCAGGGTCCTTACCCAGCTTGCATATGCCAGCAAGTCTTTTCAATACTCAATGGGTTTGTCAATGTTACATTGTTTAAAGAAAAGTGTGAAGTCTAGATCAAGCGTTCATGGTAAGAAATGTGAAGAGCTGGTTCCCTGACTCCATGTGTGCTATTTCAGTGAAAGAATGGCTGTTGCATATCATTATTTTGTGCTGGCTTGCTTTTTTATTAAGGTCAGTAGTGGCATTTTGGACTCTTCTCCCTGGGGGAGCATACCAGGGTAGAGATAGCGATAGGAAATGTTTTTTGTTGTATTCTTTTATTACTCTCATATTGTAGAGTGAAGCTACAAATTCCATAGGCTCTCCCATCCACATAGGCAACTATTTCTTTTTCATTCACTCATTTGCTCCACACATACTTATTGTGCAAATATTTTGCCCAACAATCTAGAAGCTAGTATCAATGTCTCCTAACAGATGGGGCAACTGAGGCTTAAGTGTCTTACTGTCCTAGTAATCACCTGTTAGCACAGCTTGCCAGAGTATCATCAACAACTGCACTCTAGTTCTTTAAAGGAATAAGGAACAGATGCTGTAGGGCTGTGCAGAATATACAGTTTTGTCAAAACTGCTTTATTGGGGAAACACAAAGGCAACTGTATATCATATTTAATCAATCCAATAAAATTTTATCAATAGCTACCACCATTTTACTTGCATGTAAGTTTCAATATCAATATTTTTATTTTAAGTGTAAAAAAATTCAAGAGTGTTTGGAAATTGTCAGCACATAAAATGTGGATGCAACTTGGATTTGGCCTGTGAATTATAGGTTGCTAACTCCTATGATCATGCACATTGCCATTGGATTCAATGTTGGACTTGAGAGCATTCTGAGCCATCAAGTTGTGAGACATCAGTGTTTCACATCCTTGTGGAAATAGCTCACTGTGTCATGATCTGTGACCTGTAGCCTGGAGGCTGACCCAGTGGGAACTTACAGTTGTTCATAACGCTAGACCATTTACCTGTTTCTCAAGGGCATGGTCAGAGGATGCCTGTACCTTGTATAATCCCATCACTGAGGTCATCTTCTTCTGAAACTGCAGTGATCCAAATTGTTTTTCTATGTGTATGCATGCATGTATGTGTCATGTGTATGTGATATGTGTAACTAATTGTTCTTGTGGGTATGGCATGTATATGTATGTACGAGTGAACATATGTGCATAATGTGTGTAAAGACCACAGGTCAATGTTCGTCTTCTTCAATCACTAGGTACCGTATTTTCTGAAACAGAATCTCTCACTGAATGTGAAGACCCTGATTCAATTGGGGTTACAGACAAACAAACTCCAGGAATCTGCTTGTCCCCACATCCCCAGTTCTGGGAATACAGATTCACACCAAAGAGGAGGCTTTTTGTTACATGTATGGTGGGAATCCAAAGTCAGGTTCTCATGCTTGTGTGATAAACACTTGATCAACTGAACCAGCTGCCCAGCCACCTACATGTCTTTTTATTGAAAGTAAATTTTTATGTAATATATTCTGATCGTGATTTTCTGTCCTGCAACTCCTCCCAGATATTCCCAGCCTCCCTGCCCAACCCACTCCATGCCTTCCTTCTCTCTTTCTTTAGAAAACAAAAAGACAAAGAGAAGATAGGAAACAATCAATCCAGAATTTTTAAACAAAAAAGAAAAAAGAGAAGAAATATACACAGAGACATATACAAAAACATAAATACACAAAATCAGAAGCCATAATATACAAACAAAAGACCAGTAAGATTTTTTAAAATGCCCAAACAGAGCAAGACCTGTACAGGTTCGATCCAGGTGGGGGTCCCATCACTGAGAGGGGAAATTGGACACCAACTTTCACCCTTATCCACAAAGCTATCTCCGATTGATAACTGGTTGCAAAAGAAAAACTAGTGTTCTGCAGTGGAGTCTCACAGGGTAAATGAACCACACATGAGGGAAGCTCAGCAGTAGATAACCAACACAAAAACAAAAATACACGATGATATTTTTGTAGACTTTTTATAAACATTTTGCCCCATGATTCTTTTTTTTTTCTTTAAGAACAAGTATTGTAGCTGGGTGGTGGTGGCACACACCTTTAATCCCAGCACTCTGAAGGCAGAGGCAGGCAGATTTCTGTGATTTCGAGACCAGCCTGATCTACAGAGCAAGTTCCTGGACAGTCAGAGCTGTTACACAGGAAAACCCTGTCTAGAAAAAAACCAAAATAACAACAACAAAAAAACCAAAATAACAACAACAAAAACCCCAAAAACAACAACAACAACAAAATCACAACAAGAAAAACAAATATTGTTTAGACTTGATATAACACAATTAAATTTCCTAGCATATGCTTTTCATTTCAAACACATACAAGAAAAAGCAGTGTTTAAGAAGCAAGTGTTTAATGATTCCTTTCTTCCCTCTGGAAAGATTATGTCACACCATTGATGACAATCAAGAAGCCACACCTGCCCTTTAGCAACAGCTGCCCTTGTTCATCTGGGGTGCATCCTGTAGCAAGTTCAGGACCTGCAAGGAAGACAGCTGACTTGGAAGTAATTGGCACAAACTTGAACAGGTGCTTGGTGGTCTGACTGCTTCTTATATGTAAGATAGGATCCCATCCACAAGTAATTAAAAACACATACATTTATCTTTTTATTGTTTCCCTCGGCCCATTTTATAAAAGAATTTCAATTTCCTCTATAGCTTTCTATATCCATCTCATTAGATACAAATGAATAAATTTACAATTCTCCACACTAAGGAAAAATTAAAAACCTGGCTTTTCCCCATAAAAATCTCTTACCAGAAAAATACATAAAGTTTAATTTTAATTTGGGTATGAATTAACATTGTAGAAAAAGAAGTCACAAGAAAATCCAAGGATCTTCATGACTTTTCCATGTGGAATCCATCTGTGATCATTTTTATGATAATTTTTTTATTTTTTAAATGATGGTATAATTACATCATTTCCCCTTCCCTTTCCTCTCTCCAACCTCTCTCATATGTAGCCCCCTTACTCTCTCCTAAATTCATGGTATCTTTTTCTTTAATTATTTTATTGTTGATATATATATATATATAATGTATTTGTATTGACAGTTACATACATATGTATATATATATATATATATATATATTCCTAACTATAAAACTATAATCTACTTCATTTAATGTTACTTGAATGTGTTTATTTCCAGGCCTGACCATGTGATATTGGATAACCCGTTGGTGGTTCTTGCCTCATACTCTCAGTGTTTCATAGTTGTCTGTAGTGCTCTGTTTAGGATCAAGGCTTTGTGGCCTTTCCCCTTCCATGTCAGCATATCTCTTGTGGTGTCCTTGTTCAAATATTTTTGAGCAGAGCCTGCTCATGGAAACTGTGTGTCCTTAATGCAATTAAATGTGACATGTATTTGTTTAAGGTGCTTGGGAATGACATCTGACAGCCTGAAGAGGAGTCAGCCTCCATAGCACATGGCTCTGAGAGTTGCCTGTCATGGATAACTGGTTGCTTAGGAATGTCATTTAGACTTCATGTTATGTGACTTTTTATGATGGCCTTTTTGTGAGTCAGGGGTTTATTTTTGTTATAACTAAGTATTATTTCTCATTTTTCCTGTAATCTTAGCCCCAAACTCAGACATCTCAAAGGGAACAGACACTAATGGGAACAACAATGAATAGCAATTTCATCAACATCTTTTATTTGTCCATATGCACAATCTTCATTTTATTTTATAATTTCTATTGGTTTATTTCTCATTTTTAATCATTATTGCATCTTGGAAATGCTATCATTATTGTAGCCTGCACAATAATGAAGGTGCATTTATCAAAACATATTACTGATGAAAATTGAGAGAATTGGAGAAACAACCATTTAGTCACCTTTTTATAGTTGCACCTCTGGAATCCCTCCCACACTTTAGCCTCCATTTGGATGGTGGGAAGAGGATAATGCTAGGTCAAGCACATTCTCATATCCTACCATAGATGCCAAGTTAATAGGAAAGATAGAAAACAAATGGAAAAATGATTAGGATATGTCTTAGAATGAATGCATTGTTACATAAAATATTCAATATTAACTTTAGTAATGCTAAGTATATGTCCTTAAATATATATGTGATTGGGGATTAAAAATAGGTGAAGGGATCCAGCTCAAACACAGATGTGATAGTACTGGAAGAAAGCAGATCTTCGCAGGAAAGACAGTTCTAGGGAACCACACAATCAGAAATAAATGCTTACATCCTAATGATAACTATAGACAGTACATATCAGTCCCACTTTGGATTACAATGACACATAGTAGTCCATCATTGAAGGTAACCAGGATGGGAACTCAAACAGGGCAGGAACCTAGAAACAGGAACTGATGTAGATGCCATGGAAGGATACTGATTACTGGCTAGCTCACGTGGTTTGTTCTACTTGCTTTCTTATAGAACTGTGGAACACCAGCTCAGGAATAGCACTTGCAATGTGCTGGAACTCCCTACATCAGTAACTAATTAAGAAAGTGCTGCTGAGCAGTGGTGGCACAAGCTTTTCATTCTAGCACTTGGCAGGCAGAGGCAGGTGGATCTATGTGAGTTTGAGGCTAGCCTGGTCTACAAAATGAGTTCCAAGACAGCCAGGGCTAAACAGAGAAAACATGTCTCAAAACAAACAACAAACAAACAGACAAACAAACAAAAAGAGCTGGATCATTTGGAGGCATTTTCTCAATTGAGGTTCCCTCCTTTCAGATGACTTTAGCTTGTATCAAGTTGACATAGCAATCACCAGGACAATTGACCCTTTGTCAACTTGACACAAAACACATTATTGTCAAGCTTTAATCTTTCTTTTCTTGTTCATCCCCAAGATCACACATTAATATCAACATCATAATATAGAACATTTTACAAACATTAGAAGTTCTGTAGTCATTACAAATTCAAACATTAAAATTCATTCTCTTTTAAAATCCAAACTCTCTTTTAAAATCCAAAGTCTATTATTAAATTCAGTTACTCAATTGTGGGCTACTGTAAAATGAAAAATAAGTTAAATACTTTCTTACTTCAAGAGGGAAAGACCAGGGCACTGTAACAATCTGAGCAAAGTGAACTCCAAAATTGCAAATAACTCAATGTCCAATTATCTGGGATTCACTTATGATTTTCTGGGGCTCCTCCAAAGGGCCTGGATCACTTCTGTTGCTCTGCCCTCTGCATCATACACAGATTGTCTTCTAGACTCAGGTGGGTCCCACTCCAAATGTGATGCTGTTCTGGAGAGCTATCCCATGGTACTGGCATCTCCAAAATACTGAAGTCTTATGCTGCAACAGGGCTGCACTTTCACTAATAGTCTCTTCTGGGCTCTCTTCAAGAACTCTAGCCCTGTTACACAGTGCCAAGTTTCAGCTGCTTTCCATGACCCCCGCATGTCTTCAAAATCAGTACAACCTTAGTGACTCTTAAAGTACCAAGTTAGGGCAACCAACAAGAGGTACAACCTTGGCTACTTCTGGACCACAGCTTCTGTGTGCTGACCGTGTGGAAACACTCCCCAGAAGACTTCACCTCAGCAATACTGGTCTCTTCTTAATTATAGCTATTATTCAGCACCAGCTGATCAGCATCCATTATCCCAGCAAAGCAAAGGTTTGACGTTAGTGGTTCTGATATCTTGTTAATCATAGTCAATTCTTCAGCCACAGCTAACAAGAACTTCAGATTTTTAACTCAAATGGCCTGGTAGAGTCTTTGCTTCCCTCTGAAACTTCACAAGCCAGACCTCTATCATCTGCACTGCTCTCAACATTCTCATCTCCCAAGAACTTAAGGAACAGCTCACTGAGCTCTCAACACTCAATGGCTTTTCTAGTCCAAAGTGCCAAAGTCCATCTTCATTCCTCTCCAAAAAAACATGGTCAGGTCAGTCACAGTAATACCTCACTCCTGGTACCAACTCAACTTAGTCAGGGTTTCTATTGCTATAATGAAACCTCATGACCAAAAATGCAAGTTGGGGAAGAAGGGGTTTATTTGGCTTGCATTTCCACCTTTACAGCCCATCACTGAAGGAAGCTGGGACAGAAACTCAGATGGGACAAGAACTTACAGGCAAGGTCTGATGCAGAGGCCATGGAAGGGTGTTGCTTACTGTCTTACTCATCATGGTTTGCTCATCTCACCTTCTTGTAGAACTAAGGACCACCAGTCCAGCAATAGCAGCACTCACAATGGGTTGGGCCCTGCCACATCAATAACAATTTAAATGTCCTATAGCTGGATTTTATGAAGGCATTATCTCAATTGAGATTGCCTCCTTACAGATGACTCCAGCTTGTGTCTAGCTGACATAAAACTAACCAGAACGGTTACTATAAAGATTATATCCATTGGCACTAGCCAAATGCTTATAGCAGTGCCCAACACTTAACAAACATCATGGGAGTGTTTTCCAAATCAAGTAAAATTTTAACTGGCAATTGGACATGCTTAACCACAGGATTTGCTATCTCTTTCCTGAAGTTACATATACTAAGTTTATCTCTTTGTCATTTCCTCTCCCAGCAGCCTTATCTTTCAAGATCAGAAGAAGGTAAACAGAAGTAGGATAGAGGTAAGAAATCATGAATCCTCCTTTTTAATATGATGGCTTCCATATTTACTTTTTCTGGAATAAACAACATTGAGTACACCTTCAGGGCAAGTTATACAAAGTTACTGTTTATCCAAGACCTCAGTGGACAGGAAAATACAAACACCCAAAGTAACAGCAAACACCCTCTCCTTAGTTAATGCATGACATTTTGTTTAGAAGGATAGCAATTATTTTATACTCCAAGTGATGTGATGTTTTAAATAAATCAACTGAGTTCATATAAACCGTAAGCCTTCCTCCCAGAGGATACATAATAAAGCTATTACAGCAGGGTATAAGCTGAAACATTCAGCATCTTTTAGTCAGGAATTGAATGGACTTATGGTTACTAATTTATTTTCATGTGCATTTAAACTAATATAAAATTCCTGACCACTGACGCCACAGTTAATATTTTTTATTAAAAAATTTTCTATTCATTTTACATACCAACCACAGATTCCTCCCCCTCCCTCTTCCTGCCCCTAGCCTTCTTCCCCAACCTACTCCCACCATTCCCACCTCCTGCAAGTCAAGGTCTCCCATTGAGGAGGTATATTCTTTTTTGTTAGGGTGGAATGCTCTGTAGATATCTACTAAGTCCATTTGAGTCATAATGTCTGTTAGTCCCTTTTTTTTTCTCTGTTAAGTTTCTGTCTGGCAGACCTGTCCATTGGTGAGAGTGGGGTGTTGAAATCTCCCACTACTAGTGTATGGGGTTTGATGTGCAATTTAAGCTTTAGTAATGTTTCTTTTACAAATGTGGGTGTCCTTGTATTTGGGCCATAAATGTTCAGGATTGAGACATCATCTTGACTGATTTTCCCTGTGATAAATATGCAATGTCCTTCCTGACTTCTCTTGACTGATTTTAGTTTGGAGTATATTTTATTAGATAATAGGATAGCTATACCAGCTTGCTTAACTCCATTTGATGGGAAAGTCTTTTCCCTGCCTTTTACTCTGAGGTAGTGTCTGTCTTTGAAGTTTAAGTGTGTTTCCTGTATGCAGCAGAAAGATGGATCTTGTTTTTGTAGCCATTCTGTTAGCCTGTGTCTTTTTATAGGTGAATTGAGACCACTGATATTAAGGTATATTAATGAACAGTGTTTGTTAATTCCTGTTATTTTTTGGTGGTAGTGTTGTGTGTTTCCCTTCTTTGGTATTTGTTGGTGTGGAACTATCTACTGTCTGTGTTTTCATAGGTGTATCTAACTACCTTAGGTTGGATTTTTCATTCTAGTGTTTTCTGTAGTGCTGGATTTGTGGAAAGATATTGTTTAAATCTGGTTTTATCATGGAATGTTTTGTTTACTCCATCTATGGTGATTGAGAGTTTTGCTGGGTCTAATAGTCTGGGTTGGCATCCATGGTCTCTTAGTGTCTGCATGACATCTGACCAGGACTTCTGGCTTTTAGAGTCTCCATTGAGAGGTCAGGTGTTACTCTTGTGGGTCTACCTTTATATGTTACTTGGCCTTTTCCCTTTGCCGCTCTTAATATCTTTTCTTTATTTTGTATGTTTAGTGGTTTGATTATTATGTGGCGAGGGGAATTTTCTTTTTTTTTTTTTTTTCTTTTTTTTTGGATCCAGTCTACTTAGTGTTCTGTAAGCTTCTTGTATCTTTATAGACATTTCCTTCTTTAGGTTGGGAAAGTTTTCTTCGATGATTTTGTTGAATATGTTTTCTGTGCCTTTGAGTTGGTATTCTTCTCCTTCTTCTATCCCTATTATTCTTAGGTTTGGACTTTTCATGGTGTCCCAGATTTCCTGGACCTTTTGTGTTAGGACTTTGTTGGTTTTAGTGTTTTCTGTGACTGATGAATCTATTTCCTCTATTGTATCTTGAATGCCAGAAATTATCTCTTCCATCTCTTCCATTCTGTTGGTTATGCTTACATCTGTAGTTCATATTCATTTACTCAGATTTTCCATTTCCAGCATTCCCTCAGTTTGTATCTTCTTTGTTGTCTAGATTTCAGTTTTCAAATCTTGAAATGTTTCCTTCACCTGTTTAATTGCTTTTTCTTGGCTTTCTTTAAGGGATTTACTGATTTCTTCCAATTTTTTGTTTGTCTTTTCCTCAATTTCTTTAAGGGAATTTTTCATTTCCTCTTTAAAGGCCTCTGCCATCTTCTTAAAGTTATTTTTAAGGTTGATTTCTTCTGTTTCTTCTGTGTTGGGATGTTTAGGTCTTGCTGATGTAGAACCACTGGATTCTAATGGAGCCATATTGGTCTTCATGTTATTGACTATATTTTTGCACTGGCATCTTCCCATTTCTTTCTCTACTCGCTGCAAGAGGTGTCTGTGTCTGAGGGAGCCCCTCTTGGTCTGACAGATACTCTTGGTCCAGTGGGAGCTCTTGGTCTAATCAGGGCTCTTGGTCTAATAGGTGTCTCTTTGTCTCAGGGGGCAACTCTTAGTCCAATCCATGCTGGTGGGCTCTGTCTCAGGGAGCAGCTGCAGTCTAGGAGGGTGGGTATGCTTGGAAGGGGTGGGGCTTGTGAGTTACAGGGTCTGGTAGGGGTGGTGGTAGTCTGACTTGTCTGCAGGAGGCCTGCCTACTGACCTGAATCTGGAACTGCAATGGGTGGTGGTGTGTGGGCACAGGGTTGTGCCCCTTAGCCCAAAGCCTAGAGGCTAGAGTGTTTGGATATGAGGACAAAGACTCAACTCTTAGTCCAATCATTGCTGGTGGGCTCTCCACAGTTAATTTTTAATAGTGGTTTTGAATATATCTGGATACCTTGTACCTGATCTTATAGGTGCAATTTTGGACCTAAAATACAACTATATTTGTCTGGTCATAAAAATTCGGGGAGGAATAAAGATTTTTATTCATTGAACAAGAGAATTGTCAACATTCTGATGTGATTAGTTATCTGTAGTCTCTAATAAAAGTAATAAATAACCAGTATATTCTTGAAGACTAAAGTTTAGTGAGATGCTGTGTGTATCAAAGAGAATTGTATATCTGAAAATCCTGGAAAAAAAGTTTTTGTCACACATTAAATACCCCCCAAGAGTGTAAGAATCATTATTAGTAAAGAAATAAATACTTTATAAATATCTTATATTAAGTCATCTACCTAGTCACGAAGTAGAGATGAGGAAATTATATTTCTTCCTTTCCTACATGCGCACATGCACACACACACACACACACACACACACACACACACACACACATACACACACGGCAACATAGATTATTTTTTATTTCTAAACAGTATTCCAAAGGAAGAGTATGCAGAGTTTTAAATGTCAATACATACCAGTAGTACATCCAAAAATAATTAACTGATGTATGCATTCAGCAAATATTACTTAGTGAATTTTTCTGAACCAGTGTATAAAAAATACATCCTCAGCTTCAACTTTACAAAGAAGTTAAAGGGCATGGAGAGGGGCCCTGAGTCTAGTAATGCTATCTCCTGGAAGGAGATGGGGAATAAAGAAATCTACAGCTTTGACATTTATGCACGGATTATTATAGTGGAAATATGAGACAGTACTCAGTGTCACCCAGAAATAAATAAGTGCTTAATCTAGTGTGCCACATATCTCAAACCTATCACAGATATCATTTCAGTTTACCATCTTCACTAATTACCTATATTTCTCTACCTTACGAATCTCAGATTTCATTCATTTCTTTAAAGTAAAAAGTATCTGGTTATTCAAATAAGCAAAAATAATAGAAGCATATACCTGAGAGCAAAATAGTATCACAAACATACAGTTAAGTAAAATCAAGTGACATTGACCTGAATTTCCAAAAATGTCTTAGACCACTGGAGTAGAATTTTCTGGAAGTAGGGCCTTATTTGGTCTTGAGAAGTAAGACTTGAACACTGAGAAACACAGATGGGGGTTGTACAAATTGCCAGATTTTCAAAACACACGGATAGGAGAAAGTACAAATAGTGCACGGTGACCAGCAAGAACTGCTTTGTGACTGTACAAAGGAAGGTTCGTGGAGTAACTCTTAGAGATTTACTCCCATAACCATAGTAGTGAATTACAGTAGCCTGGTCAACTTACATATTAAATAAATAATTTAAAAAGCAGGTGTATATACTTGTATTTTTTTTTCACAGAATGCATTTCGAGAGTGAAAAAATACTATAGTAGTGGCCTATTAGGGAAATTACCTAATAATTTCATAGGAAAAAATGAAAAGTGGTCTATGTACATATTGTTAAAAATTAATAATGAATTTAGAGTGGACAAATCAAAGAAGGAAGTGTTAAATATCAGTGTAAGCTTGGTGACGAGGCTCAGTGATACAGCACTTGACTAGCATAAAATATCTGTTGATTATAATTCCCAGAACCACAGAAAATTTAAATAAAATAAAAATTAAAATTAAATCTAAAATAACCATGTAGTGAACACTGGTTTCTACTGGCCCTGTGTATCACAACTGTCAAGTACAAGGGAAGGAAGATGAACACCACAGACCTTTTATACTGCTTTTTTCTTTGTTTATTTAATCATTGTATACTGGTGCTAATATACCATATATATTATATGTATATTATAAATATATATATATATAATGCTTTAATTTTCTTCTATATCTTATAAAGTCATACCCATGCTTAATTTTTTTGTGGAAAAGCTCAATTATTAAGTACCACTCCATGTTAGTCTATACTTTCATTAACTCTACTGCATGTACAATGTGGCTGTCATCTTCCTCACTACAATTGTAAGAACTAGATAACTCTTTTTCATTTAAAGTTTCATAATTTAGCATTTGATTGCAGAACATTTAGGTTGTTTCTAGTTTGTACTGGTATAGTTAATGTTGTAATTAATAATTTTATGGTTGTAATTGTATTCCTCTTTTGAATACTTTCCTTGGGATAAATTCACAGGAGCGATATTACTGGGTCAGAAGGAATAAAAGTTTTATAGCCTTTCAGACAAGTTACTAAATTGCTCTCTAAAAGGATTTTACTGTGTCAATTTATAACACCCCAGGTAGCTCTTCTGACTGTAGCTGCTCCCTTTGCTTACTGTCCATCACAGAATCATCTGTGAATATCTCTGCTCTGCATCATCACAGACTACTTCTATTGACTGTCTACTGTCCCCACATAATCATCCTTTCTTTCATTGCTTTAATATTATAAAGGCACTCCTAGCCCCACCCACAACACTCTGTAGGATCACTAATATCTAGTATTTTACTGGCAGCAAGAAGTGCATAATGAGGGAGTTTTGCCACATTAAGAGAAATTCATAGAAATGCTTCACAATGGGAAGAATCACAGATCAAAGTGGGTTTTAATGGAATTGAATATCCGCTTAGTTAAAAAAAAAAAAAAAAAAGCTTTGTGCCCTCCTAATGACATTAGAATACTGTAATACTCTTACCTTTCCAGTGAATTACTAATAGGTCTGCAGTTACATATGACACTGTTCATCTCGCGTGTTTCATGTTGCAGCGTTTCCTTTTCAGGCTTTTTGGACAAAGTAAGAGCTTCTGTTTGGAGCAAGGTGGCATCAGAACTTACAAATATCAAGGCTGTAAAAGGAAATTGTCTTCTCTGAGCCTCAAACTATTCTTTTGTTGAACAAAAATGATATAACCCACCTTTATCATATTATGAACATGGCATGAGGTTTACACATGTAGAGTTGCTAGAACATGAAATGCCTTCAACACATACAGACAGGGGAGATCAGCAGAGTTGTTTTCTCTAAGCCAGTACTAAACACAATGAAACTACAATGGAGCACTCTAGCATTCAAATTCACTGGTTATTTCTAAAATACTTTTGAGTGGTGTGCTTATCTAAATGAACATTATTGAAAGCTATCTATTTTTTTTTCACTAGAAAAAAAAAAAAAAAAGCCTTGCATCTTCATCTCCCGGACTCTAAATCACAGTCCTCTAATCTTTAGCTGTAGCATTTGCTGCCTACCATATAACATTATTTTAATCAAGAAAAAACTAGGTATCTATATTGTTTACATGTATCTATGATGCAACAAAACATCTTTTTAAAAGTATTTCCCCCTTTTATTTCCATAGATTTTTTTCTCATACAATATAATCTGAATACAGTTCCCTCTCCCTCAACTCCTCCCAGTTCCTCCCCACCTCCTCTCCCATCTAAATTCACTCCCTTTCTAGAGTCTCTCCTTAGAAAAGAACAGACTTCCAGAAGATAGCAACAAAACCCAATGAAATAAAATATGGTAAGATAAAATGGAAACCATCACATCAAAGTGAGACAAAACAAACCCTCAGAAAAATGAAAGCGCTCTAGAGAAGACACAAGAAGGCAAGAAGGCATCAGAGACCTATTCATCCACACATTCTGGAATCCCATAGAAGTACTAAAGTGGGAAATACAATATGTACACAGAGGTCCTGGGGCAGATTCCTGTAGGCCCTGTGCATGCTGCTTCAGTCTCTGTGAGTTTTTGTGAGTTTTGCTCAGTTGTTTTAGAGAGCCTTGTTCTCCCGCTGTCTTTTGTCCCTTCTCTCCCTGACTCCTTCCGCCTCCTCTTCTGATGGGTTTGTCCCCTGAGCACTGAAGGGAAGCACTGGATGGAGAGATCTAGTTTAGAATTGTGTGTTTCGAGGTCTTTCCTCTGCGTAATGTCTTGCCATGGGTTGTTCCCATGCGTTTCAGGAAGAAGCTTCTCTTAACAATGGCTGAAAAAGGGCACCAATCTATGAGTGTAGCAGAATAACGTGAGGAGCCATTTTATTACTACTTTTTCTTTTTACCTATCTCTCTGGGCTATCTAGTCTCTGGTTCTTGGTTACTCAAGCAGTGTCATGTATGGAGTCCATGGAATGGAGTGGGCTTTAAGTCAAATCAGACATCCATTGGTTACTCACGTAAGATTTGTGCCACCATTGTCCTAGCACGTTTTGCAGGCCACAAGGATATCTACTAGCATAAACACGTTTGCTGCGACAAGGACACTTGGTCACGAGTGAGACACAAGCCCTAGGCTGTCTGCCAGGACAAAGAATTATCCAGTGAAAAGCACATTGGAAACATCCACAACCAAATCCTGCGGTGCCTTGGGAAGACAGTGCTAGAGTTGATAGCCATCCTTATAAAAGGGACCTCAAGACCAAAGTAGAGAGAATTCAGCAGAAGTCTCCAGATATGGATGTCTGGAAATATGCAGCTGCTATAAGCAAAGAATCGGCACTGTATAGTCATTCCGTGTCCTGAGTAGATAGAGGGCTAGGTAGTGGTGTAAATGCACTTATATGAAGGCAGCAGAGAGGCTTGTTGTCTGTGGAAAGTCCATCCAAGTAGCAGACTCTTTGTACTAACACAATCTGCTGCTGGAATTTCCACACAATCCTGTTGGCTACTTCTTCCCACCAGGTTAGATCCCTGTTGCCTCTGCTCTGATCTTGTCACTCACTGCCTATCAGTTAACACTGAGCGATTTCAACCAATTCCTATTCACCAAGGAAGGAAAAATCCAAAATATGACCATCAGGCATGTTATTTTTAATTAAAGATTATGATCAGCATCCCATATCTATATGGATATTTATTATACATAATATACACAGGTCCAAGTAAAGTGATTATTTGATAACAAGAAAATGGACAGAAGGCTACTGTAACATGAATCTTAAAAGGTCTTATTAACATTAAAAAAAAAACTGGAGCCAGATATTGGGTTGAAAGCTGAAGGATCACAGAAGCAGAACAAACAACAGCCGATCTCACCTGGCCAACTCCTCAGCTGATCCTGTTTCCACGATTCCTCAGACTGAAAGCCTCTGAGTCCTCACCCCTGAGGTCTCAGTTGAAATGCTTTAGCCATTAGCTTACCTCTATGAAATCCACAGCCTCAAGACAGCGAGTTCCTGTTTCCTCACGCCTTTTATACTTTTTTCTGCCCTGCCATCTTACTTCCTAGGATTAAAGGCATGTGTGCTTCCCAAGCAAAGGCATGAGATCTCAAGTATTGGGATTAAAGATGTGTGCCACCAAGCCTGACTCTGTTCCCAGTGTGGACCTGAACTCCCAGAGATCCAGATGGATCTCTGTCTCCCGAGTGATAGGATTAAGGGTGTGTGCCATCACTGTCTGGCCTCTATGTCTAATCTAGTGGCAGGCTGGCTCTGTCCTCTGAATCCCCATATAAGTTTTATCAGGGTGCACAATATATCAACATAGGCTACTTTCTGTTTTTAATAATTTTTTATTTATTTTTATGTGCATTGGTGTTTTGCCTGCATGTGTGTCATTGTGAGGTACCAGATTCCGTGGAACTGGAATTATAGACACTTGTGAGCTGTTATGCTGGGAATTGAATCCAGGTTCTCTGGAAGAGCAACCAGGGCTCTTAATCCCTAAACCATCTCCCCCCACCCTTTTTTTTTTTTTTTTTTTTGGTTTTTCGAGACAGAGTTTCTCTGTGTTGCTTTGCACCTTTCCTGGAACACTCTGTAGCCCAGGCTGGCCTTGAACTTACAGAGATCTGCCTGGCTCTGCCTCCCAAGTGGTGGGATTAAAGGCGTGCGCCACCACCGCCCAGCTCAAAAGGCTACTTTTTATGTTGTTAACAGTAGTACAAAGGACTAGGAGAGAAAGTGGTGGGTTAGAGGAGAAAGAAAGGTGGGAGGTAGTTATTTTCTAAATGATACTACATCAAATACTGATGCATTGTTGACCACAACTTCATATTTACATACATAAAATTATTTTTAGCCCTTTCATAAGCACCATGAACGTGACATATTTTGCTATTCATAAATTGAGAATTTAGGAATCAGATTTCAGAGTTCCATGCGATGGGGAAATTAGTCTCTAAAATCTTCTGTGATGGGGTTGGGCAAAATGCCAGGCTTGTAAAATAGCTGAGAAAGGACAACTTCACCCTGAAATCTAGCTTTACGCTACTAGAAAACTCTTGGCATTGGTGAAATCGCAATTGAGAAAACTCAGTGTCTCGATGTATATGCATTACTAGCTGCCCATCACAAATCAAGTGAAAATTAGTGTTCAGAGTAGGTTTACTTTTAAAATACTCTTTTCTTTAGAATGTATATAATTAAACAGAAACAACAGAGAGTTCCAATAATTTTGACGGTATCATTTCTTCAGTGTGTTCGTTTCTCTGCTTAATTACCTGGAAAAATGTGACACATGAGATTTGATTTTTTAAAGGCATGCTTTACAAGCACAAAGGCTTATCTTCCAGGAGTTCTGAGAAAGCAAAGTTGAGGAAGGGTTTGGATGGTGGCTTTGTACCTGAAACAAAAAAGAAATATTTTAATCGTTTCTAATCAGAAACATATTTTGTTTTGAATTCCAATGTCAAATCCACATTAAAGGATCTGCATGGAGGCGGCAAAGATTTCTCTATTAGTCATTCAGGCTGCCTTTGTTCGTGTCACCCTGACCTTACAAAGAACACAGTGTCCTGAAGAACTAAAATGTTGTTCCACATGATCTCATAAAGTACACTAGCTTATGATTCTATCCCATGTAAAAGAGTAGGCATAAGAAAAGAACAAAAAAGATCTGATTGTATTTTTCTCTAATGAAGTGGATTAAGGTCTGTGAGAAAGCTTAGGAGTATAATCACAGCATCAGCTATTTGATTTTTAGTATCATCAATTCATGACAAATACATGGAAGCATGCCAACAACTTTCAATAATCCTTTTAAGTTCAGACATAAAGGCAGTAAAGAAAATCAGAGTATTGGCAAAGGAATCTTTTCATTTCCAGTGTTAACTTGTTACTAGGTAATACTGGATTCTTTCTAACAAATAAATATCATGTTTCATGGAGAGTCCCACATTCTACAATCAACAGTTTCTGTGAAACACTTCATTGTCCTTCTCTCTTTCAAGAAATAAACATTGGGTTAGACAAACATTTTGGCCTCACTTTAGGACATTTGCTGGTAATAGACCAACAAAACACACGCCTGTTGTCAAGATGTTCACAACTATATAGTTTAGGATATAAGAAGCACCCTAAATATGTGTGCAGGGAATTGTACATGCATAGAAAATTATAAGCAACATAATTTTGGTTAATTTATTTATATGCTTTATATTAAATGCTTCAGGATTTAATTAGTTTTTGTCAACTGGATATAGATTTAGATATACCTGACTAGAGGAATTCTCACTTGAAGAATTATCTCCAGCATATTGGCCTGTGGTATGTCGGTGGGACATTTTCTTTGTTGGTAATTGATGTAGGAAGGTCCAATCCACTGTGGGTGGTATCAATCCTAGGCAGTGTGCCTAGGTTGTGTAAGAAAGGAAGCTGAGCAAGCCAATAAGCGGAGGTTCTTCATGGTCTCTTCACCAATCCTTGACTCCAGCTTCCTGCTTTGAATTACCACCTTGGGGGGCGTTTTGGTGGTAGACTATAGTTAAAAGGTAAAATAAAGCCTTTATTCACAAGTTGGTGTTGGTCAGTGTTTATCAAAGCATCTAAGAAGCAAACTAGAACAAGGGCTATGGGGACATACTGAACTACTGAACAAAGTTACAAGGGTGGCCCACATGGTAAATCTAGAGAATGAAGCAGACAGAACACAGCCATTCTACTGTTGTGACCTCTACTCTGTAAAAAAATTAACTGACATAGAGACACCCTGTCTCAAAAAACCAAAAAAAAAAAAAAATTAACTGAATTATGTCAACTTTCATCTTCTTTTTATAGGAATTAAATTTGTATTTCTCAGACATGGAGGTTTGTTTAGGAATTTAAATCTATTTACTTTCAAATACTATAAGTCACTTCAGAGTCAGTCTTCATTTTCACTCAAGCTAAATGGATTGTTCAACTGAAGCAAACATTCTGAGCAAGGATATACATTTATTATTTATGTTGATGTGTGTGTGTGTGTGAATGCACATGTATGTATAGGTGCATGCATACACATGTGTTGAAGAAGTGTCTGGAAGTCAAAGTGTATTACTCCTTAGGCATCTTTCACATTTTGTTTGAGAAAGGGTCTCTTATTGTCCTGGAACGTAACCATATAAGCTAGGGAAGCTGACCAGCAAGTTCCAGGGGGTCTACCTGGTTACATCTCCATCTGATCTACAGTTGCTATGCCCAGTCCTCATGATTAGAAGACAAAAACTTTACTGACTGCGCCATCTCTCCAGACCACCTCCCTTCCCAGTGTCTGATGTTAGATAATGCAAAGTAAAGGCAGGGAGAGCTTTATTCAAATTGTGGGCAAATATGTTGGAACTCCTGGTGACTAATAAGGAATTTGGGCTTACAGTTTTTTTTTTTTTATTGAGTTGTGTGTGTATGCGTTTGTGTGTGTTGGTGATATGAAAGGTATTTCATTAGATTTTTATTGTGCCTTTTAAAACAGCAGTCATTTTTATTTTGTGTACATTGGTGTTTTGCCTTGCATGTATATCTGTGTGATGGTGCCCAATCCCCTGCAACTGGAGTTACAGACAGCTGTGTATGGGTGCTGGGAATTGAACCCAGGTCCTCCGGAAGAGCAGTCAATGCTCTTAACCACTGAGCTATCTCTCCAGCTCTAAAAAAGCAATCATGACATGAGCATAAACAACAAATAACCAGGATGACTTTCTACAATTGATGTGCTTAGTTTGATTCTATGACTTTTTAAACTTGCATACTATTCATAAAATTAAACATTGACCTAAAATAGTTAAAATGAAGCTATAATAACCTGGGATACCGATGGGTATGATTTGTGCTCATATTTTGCTGTTGAGTACAACTTAGTTGTAGCAATTCATATTTTTTGCAGGTATTACTCTGGCAACGTTACTGTACTTTTTGTACACACTATTTTATTGGCTTTTATGATAACCCTGCATGTAGAATTTCATATTTACTAAATGAAATAGAACTGTTGTAATAGAGAAATCTCATTATTTTAATGCCTTAAAAGCAATATATTTTTCATTCACATGAAACGCAATCAGTGGTCACTTGGAGCAAGAGAAGCCATTACTCATCCATCAGTCATTCAGGGATTGAAGGACCTGTGTGCATGTACAGAATATGTGGCTTGCTATGATCTTAGGTAATACATTCTGCCCACATATGAAGGCAGAGCTGGAAGAGGTTCCTGTGAGGTATCAGCCATGTTTTAAGTGTCATAGAGAACCAATCCACAGAGCCATGGGTCTGTGTGGGAAGTATTGCCTAGATCTATGCCTAAGAGGAGGGGTGGATTAAAAAGGTTTAGGGACTAGAGATCCAGTATCTATTTCATTACCTGAAAAAAAAAAGATAATGCATGAAAGAGTTTCAACACTAGTAAGCAACAGACAGCAAGGAACATCCAATAAATATCTTTGTGAATACTATAGTTCATTACATGATTATATCATCTATATGCTGTATTCTGAACTTAAAAATCTAAGCTTCTGAATACCATATTTAGTTTTCATGTAACAGATGTCAAAAATGGTTTGGATAAGTTTTTCAAATAAGCCTTAGTTTTATTTGGCAATAGGTTAAATCCTTGTAGGTTTTCCTGGTAGGCCAGACTCTTGAGACATCTAAGTGTGTGGTAAGACTAAACAGTCTTATGATTTTGTTGAATAATGGGGTCTATTTAGTAAGTCTAAATGGACTGAGACATGGGTCTGGTGAAAGATGAATCAGAATGCAATGGAAAGCTACTGATGTGACATAAATAAGTCTAAAGTACATGCCAAGCTGCACATAATCTCTCTCCTTCACTGTGCAGTTCTGAGAAGTGGCCTGGAGTCCGGCTAACGAAAGGGATAGGGATGTCTGCATTCACCACACTCTTTCCTGACTAAATCTCAACCTCATTCAGCCACAGAGTAATGAACTCCTTTCAAAATCTAAGACTTTTAAAGACTATCCTTTAAATTTAACTACCTAAATCTAGAACAAGAGATCCAATTTCTTGTTTTCTCTGAGGACAAACTAAATTTTAGTTTTTCCTTTTAATATGAGAAAATCTCCATATTTTCCTTGTAATGTTCTCATTGGTGTAAGTTACCTTTCATCTGTGTTATTCAAGATTAATCAATAGTGGCATATCTCGCATAAATTTGTATTGCGTCTATGTCGTGTGGATTAAAGTTATGATATTGAAATCCATTGGGCTACCCAAAAATTAGGGTAAAAGGAGGCCATGATTTGACATAAAGCAAGGAGGGGTATACGGGAAGGTTTGGAGGGAGAAAAAGGAAGGGGGGAAATGATGTAATTATATTATAATCTCAGAAAATAATTTTTTTAAAGAAAGGAATAGATTTGGCATTGGTTCAGTTATTTTGTATAATACATTTTCCCTCAAAGAAGGCCCAGTGTTTCTACATCTCCAGGAAACCTTCTTACCAGTAATTCAAACCTGATGTGTTCAAATGAAGTTTGGATTTTCCTGATCGTGTTGGGTAGAATTGGTCCACAACGTCCATCCCTTCATCCCACCGCCCTGCCTCGTTGCCCACGAGCAGCTTGCATTACTGAGTTATCATATTTAGGTTTATCTGCTCATTTTACATATCTCCAACTAGAATTAACTTCCCATAGGAATGGAAACTGCGCTCTACTCACTGGCAAGTCTTCCCCTGCAGAATAATACTGGAAAATGAAGCATCTCATGGAATTTATTGAATTAATCTTAAAACTTAAGTAATTAGTGGAAAGATGTGTTACAACTTCCCTGTAAAACTTTAATTTTAAAATTATTATAGATAGGCAAAAGTAGAAGAGTCTAAAGTGCTGGAGACTAGAAAATGAGTTGTTTCTCTTGTAAGAAAAAAATTAAGTATATAATTAACTATATATCATTAAATGTATGTATAATTTTGATCAGGGTTGACTCAAATGAAGGAAGTCAGGGCAATAGCATTGTAACTTTATGCTCTAATTCCCTAGAGATGGTAACAGAATCATATGAAAAACAACAGACTACCTCCAACTGAGGGATGTACACCAAAATAAATAACTAATTTGACTCCTCAAAATGTCATCAAGAACAAGGAAAGCCCAAGAAACATGCGATAAAGGAAGCCTAAAGAGGGTGACAGCTGAATTTCAAAAGATACCACGGGTAGGAAATTGCCCTAGGGTAAAAACTAGAAAGAATTCAGTACAACATGGATTCCAGTTTATAGCAATAGATAAATGAGTTAGTTACTTACAAATGTATTTTACTTATTTAAGATGTTAATGACAGGGAAACTAGCTGCAGGCCTGTGGGAATTAAATGTTCTCAAATTTTATGCAATTCTAAAACTAATCTTCAAAATTTTTTACTAAGATTTGTCTTCAAACTCTTAAACGTAAGGGCCTCAGAAAGAGCTGGTATAGCCTATAAACACCGGGAATATTATAGGCCATGCGTGTGTTTGCACTGTAATTAAGATTGTGCACTGAGGTCTTGTTTATCTGTTTTCCCTCCAAATGTGACTTAGGACGCCTTGTTCCTTCAGCCGTCTGACTTGCTTGTATAAACTTTGCCATCACTTTTCAGCCTGTGGTTATTACCAACAGAAAACACACCAGAGCTCTTGTGCCAAGGGTTTCTAAGGAGGAAGGGAAGGAAAAACAGAGAAAGAAAATCTCTAAGTGTTAACATTTTCTATGTGCTAATATTCTAGGTGGTATATACTGGAAGTCAAACCTGAAACAATAGTTAAAATGTACCACTTAATATTAGAAATATTTCAATGTTTGTGGGTAGATATATATTTAAGATATTAGTGATACAGATTATGTTGGATAAGTATACCAACACTGTCTACAGTTTCATCATCAATGTCCTTGTTGAGACTGCCATATATTTGACATTCCATTTAGCTGGAGAAAGCTGCACTTGATATTTTATTAAAAACAAAACAAAATTTTAAAATACCCATTGTGTCATGTAGGCATCTGTGTCAGCAAGACTGCACTAAATTACATTGTGTCTCGTGGTTAGATCTAATGTTTAACCTCTATGATACTTCCACAGATGAAAAGTATGCTAGAGGTCTCTAAAGAGGGTAGCTATACTATATTCAGTTAGGTTACTTTAATCTTACTAATGCTTTTGAAGCCATGGGCTTAGGCTCAAGAAAACATCACTTTCTATTTAAAATTAGTAGCCATGAATAGCAAACAGTGCAATTCACCGTGTGTAGGAAGAATCCCCGTGTGTTATGATGTGTATATCTGTTGCTAACTGGTTGGGGAGCAAGAGAAACTAGTCTTCATGATGATAGGATGTTGCCCACAGTAAAATGAAACAAAAAGAAACTTCAATTGAACTGTCACAGCATGATTTAGAATTAGGAGAAATGCGTTGCTTTGGACCATGTGTCTTTAATGAATCTAGATTATTACTTTGACCAAAGATAATGGAGATTTTATTGGTTTGGTCTAATTGATTCAGTCTGTCAGAGGAGTGAGGCACAAAGAGCAAGACCTTCAGCATTTCCTAATTTTCTCAAGGAAGTGGATATTTTTCTTTTTGCTGACTACAGCATTTATTCCACTAATATGCTTGGGTGAAAAAAGACTACAAATTATATATACCGTAGGGACTGTTGGAGCTACTCTTCCAGAAAGTTCCATATGCTTTCTAACTTGGTACTCAGAGGTAATATTTGAATATGCAATTTTACTCCCCACTGAAATCTGCCCATCAAAAATTCTCCTGGAAGTTGATCACTTATGGATTTCAATCTGTACATGAATCTAGTGTTAAAAATACTAGCTTGGCATTCTGGGTCATGAATTATTTTCTTAAAAGCTTGGTCACATGGGCCAGTGTCTCTTAAAGTAACTCATTATATATATATATATAAAATATTTGATATTATAAATATATATATATACTGATTTGATATATACATACTTGATTAGCCCTATGTTAAAATAATGGTGTTACTCAACTCACATGAATATTATTGACTTTTAAAACCCCTTGGTCCATGGGAAGTGATAAATGTGTACAATCCATTCGATTAATATCTGAAGTGGTTTGGGAGTCAGGAAAAGGAGATGCCATCTACGTTTTGGTAAAAAGATAATATCCTATGAAATGTGGGAGCATATTCAGGCTTTAACCAAAGGTTTAACATGTGGAGAATTGCAGTGGAATTTGTGGAGGAGAAAATGTTACAAAGGTTTCAAATAACAAAATGATATATGATGCATTTGAGGAAGTGAGTAGTTTTGGTATGAGGATGTCTTAAGAGTTACAGATAAAGGATAGAAAGGAGGATTTTAGATAGAGAACCAAGTGTCTCAAATATCTTGCTTACTGTTGTTCTAGATATTACAGTCTGCCACATGCTTTGGCTTCCAAGCAACATCTATGGACAACATTTCCTTACCAGTTATATCTCTCATTGAGGACAAAGATTTTCCTGGGGAAAAAATAATGCACTGG